>CAUYSK010018076.1:0-94823 GCA_963575035.1 Avahi laniger
CTTTGGGAGGCCGAGGCAGGATGATTGCTCGAAATCAGGAGTTCAAGACCAGCCTGAGCAAGAGCAAGACCCCATCTCTACAAAAAATGGAAAAATTAACTGGGCGTGGTGGTGCATGCCGGTAGTCCCAGCTACTCAAAAGGCTAAGGTGGGAGGATTGCTTGAGCCCAGGAGTTTGAGGTTGCAGTGAGCTATGATGAGGGCACTGCACTCCAACTGGAGCAACAGAGCAAGACCCTGTCTCCAAAATAAGGATAAATATTGAGGCATTTTGAATAGACATCAAAAGTGGCAGTAAAGCTTTAAATACTTTTTCCAAGAGTTTTAAACACAATTGTAATTCTATCGGTAACTCAGCCTGTTCTCATGGGTTATCCAGAACCTCGAATAGGTATTTTTTCCTAGCTACCCACCCTGAATCCTTAACAAGAAGATGATAAACAATAGGTTAGACAGCTGAAATAGGGGAATTACTTATTATGTACAAGTTACTCTCTCAATAAATTATCTTTGCCAACATCCTGGATACAGTAAGGCTTTCACCTGACAGTGTACTCCTTAGCAAGTCTTTGATTATCATATCCTTAGCAAGATATGATTCTGATTAAAAATACAGAAAGAGAGTATATACATACACAAAGAGCGCAATGGGCACCACCCGAAGAATGGACATATTTGAAACTCGGACTTAGGGGGGCAGGGGGGAGCAAGGGCAACATACGTAACCTAAACATCTGTACCCCCATAATATGCTGAAATAAAAAAATATATATATATAGAAAGAAATTTTAAAATGTAAAAATATAGAAATAGAACCCTGATGGCCTGAAAGCATTAGTGTACCTTAACAGACCAATAATTTACTAAGGGGTGAGGATGGGGGTAGGGGATGACTGAAACTGCCAGCTTAATTTAAATTTATAAACTATTTATAAAATTGGAGCATTCAGTCCAATAGGTATTGTGCTTTCTGTACTGCAAATGGCCAGTTTCACTGTGTTTGAAGCAGTTGTTGTTTTACGGAATCGTGATGCTAGTTTTCTATAGGCAAAGCCTTAGGCACTTGGAAGAATCTGGCTTAAAAAATGTAACCAAGCCTGAACAAGAGTGAGACCCTATCTCTACCAAAAATCGAAAAAATTAGCCAGGTGTTGTGGTGTCTATAATCCCAGCAACTCAGGAGGCTGAGGCAAAGGATCACTTGAGCCCAGGAGTTGGAGGTTGCAATGAGCTATGATGATGCCATTGCACTCTAGGCCAGGTGACAGAGCAAGACACTGTGTCAAAAAAAAAGGAACCAAAGCTCATCAACATGCTTATACTTGTTAACCAATAGAACTACAGTTGTTCTAAAAAGATAATGCCGTTTATATTAGATTTGTTTTTTCTGGTTTAATACAGAGTTAAACACCAATAAATACACTGAATCTTGTTAGATAAAAATTTTTCTTTCATTACCTTATGAATATTTACTATGGGCATTCTGGCAGTATGTTTGTTTTAGGTTTTTTAATAAAAATCATGCCTAGTAAAGGTATAGAATCACAGTTTAAAGGCAAAGATCACTTTTTTAAGTTTTGTAATAAAAATACTTGTCTCCAAACACAAATGATATATATATATATATATGCAACTAAATGAAACCTGCCAACACCCTTGTTATAAAATATGTGAGGTTACCATGATGCTTTTTTGTGTGACTGTGCTTCCCATTTCTCAGGGACAATCTGTCTCAAGGCTACCTGAACAGTTTTCACTTTCTATGAGCACAATCTTATCAAGAGAGATTGGGCAGGGAGATAAGGCTATCCCATTTACAGTTGCATCTGGAGTCCATGGCCAAATCCCCACCGTTAATGCTACATTTGACCCAAGAACCATTTTGCGGATTGCTCATGAATAATATTTTTAACCATAATTCTCTACTCATTGTTAGAAAGGAGAGCTTTCTTTATATTTAACTGGTCAACTCTTTAAAATAAATGTGACCTCAACTCTATGAATTAACTTAGTGGCTGTGGGCAGATTCTGTCTGAGACAGCCATTTTAAATCATACTACTGGGGGCAGAGGCCTTTCATGATGGTGGTTTTCTAACTATTGCCAAATTCTCAAGGTAGAAAAACATTCCTAAGAGTTAAAGGTATATTGCACTACCCTTTTTCCTTGCATCCATCATAACAAAGAAAGTACCGATTCTGAATTCTCATGAGATGCTTGTTGTTTTAAACCTTACTTTTATTATCATTGCTTGTACATTCATGGCCAACAATTTCACTTTTCTGGAGATTTCATTCTAGGCAAAATTTCTAATTTAATCGTAGCACTGAGAGCATATCTAAATATTTGTATTCGTTTCTGGTGAAAACAAAGGGGCCAGAAGTTTAGCAGAGATCTCTGTGCTGACATGTCTGCTTTCTTGACGCAAAGCAATTGGCTCAACCAGGCAGCACAAGTTCACTCAATCATCTAATCCCTTCTAGCATTACATTTTTCCTTTTTCAAATCTTTGGCTAATTATAAGCATAACCTTATCAGGAAAAGAGAGAAAATGTTTTCTCTTATTCCTTTTAATCCAACTTTATTACCAACTCTAATGTCTCCTCCTACTAGCCTTAATTAACTACCCACTATTGATGAATGGATCAATCATTCAATAAAGATAGTGTTTATTTCCATTTGTAAAGGCAGTTGCATAGAAGCTACCTGGCATGGTTACCAGAATGTGAGAAAGAGGAAGATAAAAGAAAAAGAAAGATACAGGGTTTAAGCAATGACTGTATAAGTCAAATTGCTGAGAAAATAAATAAGTTACAGTGATTTCTCACTTCACATACTTTACCAAAAACTATGGTCTTTAGGAACTCACTGCTGGTCTTATTTACTGTCTTTAAATAGCTGATCCAAGATAAAACCTTTTTCTGACATTAAGCTGAATCGTGGATGCACTTTGTCCAAGATAGTACTTCTTTCATCTTAATAACTCATTGATTTCTAGAAAACTCAATAGTTAATGTTTTTCTTACCAAAAAATTTTACCAATATGGTAGTCACAGAGAGATACAGCATACCTATAGCCATTAGTATCACAATCTCAATAATTTACCTAAATTTAGAAAATTTTATGAGATTTTTCTCTCATAAAAACATTTATTGGCATTACAATTTTTGTTCAGTCTTAAAAGGTTAAATTAAAATATGTCTAAATAGAAAGTTTTCAAAGTTTCCTCCATCATCAGCTTAACAGCTATCCACACACACAAAAAAAATACCACACTAAAGTCTAGAACAGGAAATAGAATATAAATGCCACTTCCAGTTATGACTGGAACATAAATGAGCATAAGGGAGGTCTTAAACCTGAATTCCAGCCAGGATACCAGGATTGCTGATACTGCTTCCAAGAGAGCTAAAGAATATTAAGGTGAATTGTGTGGTCAGAACTTGAGGTTTTATTTCTCAGCTAAGAAATATGACATGTTAGAATTCTCTTCTCTTAATGGATGAAAGACTATAATTTCAGCTTTTAACCAGTTGATGTGCTGGGTCAGAAAGGGCTAATGCTGGATTTACAAATAATAGTCTGCTTCAAATTAGTCTTCACAATATAAACTAGCCTGTGAACCAGGAAGGAGCTATAGATCAGGCTCTGGACCTTCTGCCTCTTACCCACTCTACTCAGGGGGGCATGCAATCACCAAAAGAATTTCCCGTAGGAAACCACAAACCCCAATACCTCTGGTACCACCTGCGTGTCCTTCTGTACAAGGGTTGGCCCACCCCAACTCTGTTTAATTCTCAGAGCCAACGGATATACAACTGCACCAAACCACTGAATTTCACAATGTAACTTGAGACAAACTGAATCTGAAAGGCTATTTTATGGGTATTTTGCCTCCACTCCTGCAGGTAATACAATCCACAGTACACCCACTGGCTAGCAGTATTTGACTCTCCTAATCCTCATTACCATACTTCCTTTGGTATACTTCTCAAGGGAAGCATGGCTAAGAGCACCAGCAAAGAAAATAGGTTTTTCTTAATCATTTGTGTTGTTCATAAGAAGCATAATGGGAGTCTTGTTTGTGAGTTTTGTTTGTATCTTCACAAAAATCTTGTACTTTCATTGTACTATGTTTTACATATCCATATTAGGTAATTATTCAAATCAAAATCTTCATTGTCCTGAAGTTATGTATAATCTGGTAATAAAAAGGGGAGGAGGGAAGGACCACAATTATAATATTTGTAATGTGCATGTGCATACATTACTGTAAATTTGCCACCATACAATGCTGAAAACTTGAACTTTGAAAAATAAAGCACGTATTTCACTTCATTCCTTGCTTAGCTAAGCTAACAATGTTGAAATTTTTACAATTTATATGAAATTGATTTATTTTCCCATTGTTTTTGGTTTTAATCAGAGGGAAAAAAAAATATTTTCAACAGTTAATGGACCAGTCAGCTATCAGAATTGGCCTATAATTAAAATCTTAGAATGTCATACATCATGAAATATGCTCAAAACATCCAGTATGTTATGTTCTAAGCTCCCCTGAGGGCTAGTTCATTTTAGACATAACTAATTTCCAGTGGAAGAGAATTCCCATACTTCTGAATATATTGACAGATAAGTCACGGAAGCTAAGTGATTGAACAGGACCTACTGCCTCAGAATTATGTATAAATCCTTTTGAGAAATTCTAAAATTGAAGGGCCTAGATTTCCACACTTATTTTATTTCACTATAATACATCTGCAGAATAGAAATAAGACTCTCCTCTTTATCCAGCCTTCAAATTCAGTCATATATTTTTTTATTTGAAATGAACTAAAGCTGATTTAGAGCGGACATGCCTTTTGGAATGCCCCGAGGCTTTTCATTTCTTGAATGATATGCTAAGGCTTGGAATCTACCCAAACTTCCTTGAAGCACCCTCTGCAAAGTTTAATCTAATTTAAATTAACTTATTCTTCAACATAAAATCTCTTTCTTATTTCTCTTTATTTTTTTTGAGTGAGCACATGAACATATTTTTGTGTTTCTAAACATGTGGATGCTAGAACAATTTAGAAAGAAAAAACACTAGATATTTCTTTATTCCAGTCATGTTAAAAGCAGTGGCAGAAAAACATAATTCTGAGACCTTCTGGCCCTGGCACTATGCAGATCATTTCACAATATGCAAATGGTTAAGCAGCAATATAGTTACAGTTTCTACCAAATGTTTCTGTCATTATAAGACACATTTTTAAAAGTGATGGACCTGAAGTCTCACTTTATCTTCTATCCATTTCTGTGTACTGCTTACATTCAAATTTTGGCTTTGCAAATAAAAGTAATATTAGAACACGTATTTGCCAAAAATAAGCATTTTTGTGGAGAAGTCCAATTCTGTAGGCCTAAAGTAGAGTATAGGTATATAACAAGGCTTTTTGGTAAATTTCTAAACATGCATCTACTCCCTCTACTTCAAGGAATTGTGAGTGTGATAAAGAATTTTTGAAATCAAAAAAAGTATTAAACTCTTCCTGAGCATATATGGTGGTTGACTACACATTGATCAGCTTCTCTAAACTACACATTTAAACATGTACAGTTTTTAGTTGGCCAGGATACTTTAAAGAAAGTAAAGATGGAGGAAAATGTAGTATTAAACAAGTGAATAAAAAATGCTTTTCCAGTAATAACAATGAAATAATTGTGAAGGGAGTACAGTACATGAGGATCAATCCTTAAAGACACCTACTATCTGCACACTCCACCTACTCTTCTAGGTTTCATATTTACCTTTGCTGAGGTTGTTCCTCCTATCAATAGTTCTCTGGTTCTACCATTGAGTCATTCTAAGGGGAAAGAGTCCCAACCTAATCCCAGAAGAGCCAGCTAGCTGCTGTGTGTACATACTCTCTCTCGAACTTTCTCTCTCCCTAACCCCTTTTACTCAAGACAATTTCAGCTGTGCATTTTACTTTCAATAATATCTGAATGAGAAAGTCTTTGAAATAAGAGAAGGATGTACTACATGTCAAAATGAGCTATTCATCCCTGGTGATCATTAGAGAGTGTCACAAGAGAAGAAATGTACCCAAGAGGGTCTTGCAAAACCCCAACTCTGGGAATTGTGTTCTACCTAAAGACTCTCCATCATTTCAGCAGCCCATTCATTTGCTCAAAAAATATTTATCATGTGCTATTTTATCCAGCACTGTGTTAACATCAGCAAGGCATTAAATCTTCAAAGTAGTTTCTTATTCTACACTTATGTTGACACATTTAGGTGGGGCCTTAAATTCTCTACTCAGCTAAATGCTTTAGTTCCCTTCTAAGTAATTTGTCATTTTGGGACACATTTAAGTGGGTTTTATTTTTCATCAATGGAATTCTACCATATATGATGGCATCTATATAGGAGTTCAAATTATGAAGAATAGAGATAGCAAAATCCAATTATTATAGAGTTAAATATCATTTCAGAATTAAATTACTGACGTTAAACTTCTAGATTCTAGACTCAGAGCTTCAAAAAATAAATTTCAGCTTTGGCTACCGTCAAAGGCTAATCAAACCTTAGGTCTCTATAGGACAACTTGTGTTTCTTTTAGAGTTCCAAACAAAAGGAGGAAAAGGCCATAATCTGCCCTCACTGGAAATTCTAGCATCACAGGAATTTTCCCAGGCGGCTTTGTGGCAGTCTAAGGCAGGCTTCAAGCATGCTGTAACTACTATTCATTGAATGACCATTGTGCTAAGCACTTTACATTCAATACTTCTGCTCATTTTAAGCTTCCCTTGCAGTGAGGTATTGTAGCTCCTATAATATTTCCAGTGAGGAAATCGAGGCTCAGAGATGTTAGGTAACTTTGTCCAAAGCCACACAATTTGTAATTGTGTCTAAGTAACGTTGTACTGCCTTCTTCTGCTTCCCTGGTCAATTCTCTCTGCAATGAGTTTCCACGTTAAGAAAAAAACAATCACCCGTGAAGGTTCGGGAGAGAGATGTGGGCTGATAACGCTGTCTGGGAAAGATTCCTGAACACAAGAGGAAAGAAAAAGAGAAATTTCTGAAAGAAAACAAACCAGTCGCAGCTGTTTGGGTTAAGGAGAGAAACGCCTTGAGGGGCCCTGGTTCAACTTCCTCCTACCTACCGTGAGGTTGCGCCTGCACAGGGCGTGGTGACTGACAGGCGACTAAAACCCACAGATGCATGGCTGCGTGGGGGTCAGAGAGCCAACTTCTCAACTCCCCTTCTCCCATTACGCTCACCTCCACCCCATCTTCCAGCCGCCGGCTGGGAGCTTCCACCCCAGGGCCGGCGAGGCCCGCAGGCAGATGGAAGCTGCTGACGGATGGGGGCGGCCGAGCGCGAGGGTGCTGAGGCCGGTGCGTCCTGGCCGGTCCGTCTCAGGATCCCGGCAGCGGTGGACGCCCGAGCTGGGCGCGCTCATCCTGCGCCGGCCTGCGAGGCCGGGTCGGAAGGGACAGCTCGGCCCAAGAGCTGGCCCGGGGTCTTGGAGCAAGTGGGGGCTGCAAAGGCTGGGCCTGGGCCTTGGCAGTGGCCCTCGGGGACCTCAGGGCCCCTGTGGCCTTGAGGCTGCGCGGCCCAAGCACATAGTGTAGAGGCCGCGCTAGCCTGTAGGGGTCCGCGCAGGGTGTGAGGCCGCGGGTTCTCCTTCCCACTCCGGGAAGACAGACTTAACCGTGGTGGCGGCAGCTGCCCACGCTGTCTGGAGGAGCAGGGCGCTTGGGACGCGGCAGAGAAGCTGGCCCCGAGGGGCGCCCGGGCCTGAAGCGCCCAGCTCTCTCCCCGCTCTCCTCCTCCTTCCCGGGCTCAGAAAGCCTGCCAGCGGCGGCCCCAACCCTCCCCCCGCCTGCTCTGGGCTCCGTTTTCCCTCCATCAACTCCAGGCCGAATTCAATCCGAGAAGGCTCCTTTGAGCTTTTGTGTTTGCTGGGGGAGATGTGGGCGCAGGAGGGATCGCGTTACAACTTTCATTTCCTGAAATGTTTGAGGGAACATCCAGGGTTTTTATCCCCACATCAGGCCGGGCGATGGGCTCGGGTTTCAGGCCTTGTCACTCAGCTGTCACCAAACAAACGAAGCTCTCAGAGCCCAGGAGAGGGAGAGCTACCTGCTATTCATGACCCCTGGAGCAGGTGATAGCTCATGGGAAAAACAGGTAGAATTAATCATAGGGCTGTTCTCTGTTTCCTCTCCTTTTTGGCAGATCTGCCCACAGTGTGAAACCTATCAGAAAACAAATTAACTCTTTCTTGTCCCCCAGTGAAACTAAAAATACGTTTTTAGAAAACTAAACACACACATTCACACCAAATGACAGTATGTGAGTTGGAGGAAACATCTTGCATCCCGCTCCACTTTGCAATTTCTTAGTTTGTGGGATTCCCATCTTGGTAGGACTTGGAACTTGGGAGAACTGGGAGAGAATGAAGCATAGTCATATCAAGTCCTACCTACTGGAAGGAGACCCAGGTACGGTCCCTGAACTCAGATATATTCCAATATCTCCTTCCTGCCTGGGTGTCAGTGCAGGTGGGCTTGATTCTAATTAAAGGAAAATCTCTATTCCAACAGGATTTCCTAAGAAATGCCTGTAAATGTGAGTTTCACCTCCTCCCCTAGACTCTTCCCTAAATTAATCATGTTGAGCATCCATGTTGGGTTCTGCGTTAGAAAATCCAAAGGCTTTCAAAGTTTCCCCATTCATTTCAATTCTAATTTAACTAACACAATTCTAACTTAAATTTTAAAAAAATTACTTCTTGTCTTAGTTGAACTAAAGCTGAAAGGTCAGCAGACTGGTGTTCTTTGTTTTTTTAGAAACTCTTTAATTGCTACTTATTAAACATAATACAAATTTTAAATTATACATTTATTTTCTACTTTGCTCTACTTTTCCTTTTTCCACATTTCTTTCCCCTCCCTAGAAAATAAGAAGAAAAGAGGAAATTCATCTACATTTGCTTCTAAGATATCTTGATATTAGTTAACCAAGACAGCTTGGAAGTCTTGAACTGATTTTTTAACGTAGAAATATGGTAAGGGGCCTGTCTTGTCATTCTGCCTTTTAGTTCTTCCATAAAAGATTCTTTTTGTATGAGAAATGGGGAGATATACTTTATATGTAAAATTATCCTCCCGGCCTTCTTTATGAAGATTTTGTCTGTTTATTTTGAAAATAGCCATTGGTTCCAGATTCCCAGAATTGATTTTCTTAGATTAGCTATTTGTACTCAGAGGTAGAGCCCTGAGCAATATTATTCTTCAATTAAAATCAAGAACTTGACTTTAGGAGGAAGCGTGTTATGTTTATATAGCATCAGCAATGCATAGAAAATATTCACCCCATATATCTGAAGACAAAGTTTCAATTGTTTAAATGTTCTTTTCACTTCATAGATACTAAGGCATGTTGATCTTCTATCTAGTTTAATTTTTTAAAAGTTTGTAACCTACCGTCATCTTCAAGGCATTTTAAATAAATACAGAGCTATTGCAGTCTTCCTTGCAACTACCTCTTTGACTTAGAGGTAAAATTACCTTTTGCACAGTATGGAAGACAGCCACTTCACCCTCAAAATGTGCATTTTCTCTACAGGCACTGTAAGTTTCTGCACCCCTCCGTCACGGTTCCCAGCACTACCACAAATACCAAAAAAAGGTACAAAAGTTAAGGGAGACATTACTGCATGTAGATGTTTACATTTTAATATATTATCTGTGTTAGAGCCAACCAAAAATGTCACTGCTATATGGGTTTGGCTTGTTCAGTTTTTTGGGGAGGGAGTGTTCACATGCCCATTGTCTTTTCCTAGTATTGGGACCATTTGGATAACTGGCAACTCAAATTAAAACTGAAGTATTGCAAAGTGGCTAAAGTCTTGTCTCTTGAGGGCAAAGAAAGAAAGAAAGAAAGAAGAAAGGAGAAAGAAAAAAAAGGGAGAGTAGTTGAGTTTGTAAAAATATTAAGATCAAGAAAAGGACATCTAGAAACTTGATTTTACAGGCATTCTGGCTGGAAACTGCAGATTTTCTATCAAGGATACCCACTCACCAGCTCTAGGAAATGTTAAAGAATATTTCAATATTCTTCTTCAAGAATCCTAAGACATTCAATGTAATGGCTTATGTCAGTAAAAATATGTAGTCTAGGACTATTTTTTCCTTTGGGATCCCACATGCATATCAGCTCAGGTCCTGAATAACCACCAACTCCCCACATCCCCTCCAACATTGTTTCTTTTATAAATAAGCCATGGCATTTAAAAAGCTGTAAGCAATTTTAAATCCCAAAGTCAAATAAATTTTATAGCAAATTAAAGTAAATTTACCTGTGTTAATCCATGGGTGTTTCTACTTGGCTCCACCTATGTCAGTCCCATATATTTATCTTCTAAGTTGGGGTCCGAGGAAAGACAGAGGACCAGATGATGGTACACATTTCCATACCTTATTATAGTAAGTAAAGGGCCAGACTCTAAACATCTGTCTTTTTAATGACAGTGAAGAAGGGAGAATACCCGGTATCACCTAATAGTATTTTAATTATAGTTGAGTAGACACTTCAGGTGGGCAGTGTGTGTTAAATCTGAAGTCAACTTTTTTCAAAAATAAGATTGCTCAGGTTTTGGTTTTTGCTTTTTTGGTTTTGTTTCTTTTCTGCATTTTCTTATTTGGCCACAGAAAAGAATGTGATTTTTGAGAATATTTTAACATTACGGCAAAGTTAATGAGCACTTTCCCAAAAGGGGGAGGTGTGCAGAGGGGAGATTCCCTCGTAGCAAAACAGACGGAGGGAACAGACCTTAAGGTGATTGTACTCTGCCTGCTGAGAACTGGGGTCTCTACTGTCCTTTAACAAGTTAAAAGGAGAAAAGCTTAAACTCGGATTGGAGAAGAGACAGGAGTCCACGCGCCTCAAGCAGTCTCTTTCTCTTTGTTTTTAAATGCTACTGCAGTGTTGTTTCTCGCTGTCTGAAAGGACCACAGCGTCTAAAACCCTGATTGTCATCCTCAGTGGGAGAACAGGTTTCCAATTTCATCAGCTGGAACAAAATTGTGTGAGTGTGTACTCTGTTTAAAACACTAGAGAAAATGTGGCCTTTCCAGGGCAGCCCTTTTTCTGGGTAGACAAATAGCCATCAATTCGCCCACGATTTTGATTTTTTTCATTCCTGGCTGGCTCACCCACCTGTTATCTGACCCGTTCCCCTTAGAGACTCTTCCCAGGTGGAGTTCTTGGATTCAGTCAGAATGAGGGAGAGGTCATCATGACCTTGAGGGGCTACGAAGTCCCCACCTGGCTAAGGTGGCAGAGTATGCATGCAGGATACGGCACTGAGTCCCCGGGAACCTGAGTGTGAATTGTCCCTGGGGGCGAGGTGGGCAGAAACATTAGTTCCACTGGCTTCGGGCGGCTGGAGAAGGTGGTGTGAGAGTGTTTTTAGAGTCTTCTCCTGGGGAAAGCTTGTAAAAAGGAGAAAAGGCTCGGAGAGAGCACGTGGGATGTAGGCCACCAGCAACCTTCCTCACCTTAATCGTGACCTACTTGTCCTGGTCAGTGCCAGTAGCCTCATCAAATCAGAGCAGAATGTGGGCAGAATGTGCGCCACAACAGCTCTACCCGAAGCGCTCTGCGGACCTCAGCCGGTGCCTTCCCCCTCGGGCCCGGGCTGTGCGTGGGAAAGAAGCCGGTGCTCGCCGTAGGGCGGCGGGCGAGGGGTAAACACGCGACCCAACCCCGCCAAGGAAGCGGAGCTCACTCCCGCTCCTCCTGGAGACTCTAGAAGCCAGGGCCCTTTCCCCAGCGCGAGAAGTTCTAGCGACAAGCCCAGGAAGGGGCGCACTCTCTGGCTGGTACCCCTCTGCTGAGCGCACGGGTGAAGCTCAGAAAGCCAAAGCCAAGGTCCCAGGAAACGAAGAAGGAAGCAGGCGGTATCCGAAGCAAGGACGGCGAGGAATAGGCAGCAGGACCTAGGCTGCCCTCCACCAGGCTCCAAGGCCTAAGCCGTCAGTCTGCTCTGTGCCCCGAAACGCGGTGCCTGAGAACCAGGGAACACTCACACCTGCACCCGGGCCAGGGAGCAGCACGCAGCCACAGGGCCTGGTCCAACCCCGCAATCGTGCGTTCGGCGCCGCTCACGTGCCTGGCCAGAAACTTAGCTCCCAGACTGAAAGAGGGCGACCGGGAGTTGGGCCTGAGAATTGGCCTCAGAGAACCCAAGACGACGACAGCTGTGTTGTCCCGCGAAGCTCAGGCGGAGGACTCCTCCTTTGGCCTTTTGAGACCAGCCTGGCAACCTCTGCTCTCAGGGACTCCGCGGGCCGGACTATTAGGGCCTCCGCCTGGGACTGCGCTATGGTCCGGGTCCTTAGATGAGCGATTCTCTCTGAAGGTGAAGAAAAGGCTCTGCCTTGGGAGGGAGCAGAGAGCAGCGGAGCCCGAACTTCCCGCACCTCCGAGGGCCCAATGGCAAGAACGGACTCCGGAGTGTGCGGGTGGCAGGAGAAGCTCTCCAGTTCTCTACAGCCAGAGAAGCACTGAATGGCAGCCTCCGGATCCCCAACCTGGAGTCCTGCCTGCAGGGTTTGCCAAAGACCTGCAGGCGGGGGCTGGGGAGGGGAGGTGTTAGGAAGTGAAGCCCCCTCCAGCCGCGGCCGCCGCTTGCCGCCGCCGCCGCAACAGCAGCGCGGCCGCCGCAGAGCAGAAGAAAGGCCCCTCCGCGCGGGTTCGGTGCCAGGTGCCTGGCTGGCCCCCAGCTTGCGGGGGAGAGCAGCGTAACGAGGGTCGCTGCTCAGCAAACTCAGAGCTCGCCCGTAAGCTCCAACGCCCCTGCCTCTTCCTGGAAGCTTCCACTCCAGCTCGGGGTCAAGACCAAGTTGTCAGTCCAGAAAATAGGTTCAAGACTGGTGGTGCCCGGCCCCGGCGCCGCCTTTCTCCTGGCCTGAAGCTCTCCGGGCTCTTGAGTCCCCACTACCTGCTAAGCCAAAAATTCGGGAACCGTGGGCCTCTGAAAATGAGGAAACTTCGTTCTCAACCAAGAGGTCAAGGTGAGAAGGCAGCGGGGACCCAAACAATCATGTTTTCCGATTTAAAACGTTAAATATTTTTGTTTTTACCCAACTATATTTTGTCATTTCACTTGGCTAAATGCTGTAAGGTTTCGTCCTAGAAACACTTTATAAGCCGTTGTTCATTACTTTTGGCTATCGTTATGAAATCTGTAGAGGAGAAACGAAAAGTGACTTTGGACACAGTTAAACTGCAACGCGGAGAAGGTGAATTGGAGGTCCCTTAACAGCTGGTTCTCGAAGATTTCCTCGAGGGAAAAAAAAAATATGGTTAGTTTCCCCTAATGATCACTCTAAAATGATTGCCAAGAAAATTCAAAGCAATATCCAGCTTTCTCGCCTCCTCTTCTTGCTTGTCCTTCTTTTAGCAGACTGAGCCGAGGATGACGGAAGAAGGCATATTGTGCAATTTCTTATTAAACACATCTGGAATATGCGCGCTCTGGATCTAGTGCCAGGGATTTTACAAAGAGTTTATGGCTGTGACAGAAAATTGTCCTTTTAACGAGTTTACAAGCAGTAATCACGGGAGCTTTTAAAGGACCGGCCCTCCTGCTCCTTGCCAGACTTGCAGACATTTCCAAGATTCACCAACTAAGGGAGCAGGAAGTGGGCTTGGGCACCCTGGGAGACAGAACTTCCACAAGTCTCAAATTATGCCAAGCAGAGCTGGAAGAGTGGGGGGTAGTCACCGGAGTAGGAAGAGAGGGCATGTAAGAAATTAAAGTAATTGGTCCTTCCTTATTTTCCAGAGAGATTTCCGCAGCTCCTTTGAAGCCTGTCAGGGTCATTGAAAGCTATCTTTGTGCAGGGTGTTTGTTTTGGGGAGTGAATGTGAAGAATGTGTGGAGATTCCCTGTGAGAGCCCCTCCTGCAGAGGGTGGCATTTCTCCGTGGCCCAAGACAGGGAGAATAAACACCCTAGTGACTTAAATAAACACTGACTTAATGATCCAAAACACTAACAGGGGAGATTGGAACCCTGAGCTCCCAACCCAAATGATGGTCTCTGAGCGGCTGTGTGCACATCTGTCCATCACTGAAGGAAAAAATGACTTTGTAAGTAAAAGTGACTACAGTTATGTACAGTGAACATTTCTCCCTTGAACTCAGTCAAAGCTATTTGACAGTTTTTAAAAACTTTTTGATAATAAGGCTTTAATTTCAAACACACCTCAATTTTCTGGATCCCAATAGGAAGGATAGATAAGAGTAAGAAAGAAATACTACATTAATGGTGACACTTATGCATAAGGAAAAATCAAAATTATGAAACTGTCATGTCAGAAAATAAATAGACTCTCCCTGGGGAACAATATTTTACAAAGCACAAGCAAGCCAATCCTGTTATCCTGAGTAGAATTTTAATAAATAATGCCATTTGTTTCACTAATTTTAAAAGCTAAATACAGAAGATACATCATTTTGCCCCAGGCAAAAATAATATGGAGCCTACATGATTACTGGAATTTTTCTGGACACTATCCGGCAGCACTGCAAAAGAGCTCCTGTCCCGCTGGTCTGCTTTCTATTTGTACAAATTAATTCACAATGTCTCTATCCTTGTTTGAATTCCCTTTTTTTTTCCAAGCAGATAAATTATTTTTACTTTCACAGTCTTGTCATAAACTTGTTAACACAAAAGAGCTGAGTTAACATATGAATGCTGTGGAGAACAGCTAGTGGTAAACAAAACTGCGTATCTAAATAATAAAAATAAATAAATACCCCAACTAAATTCACTCTTTTTCTGTCATATAATTAACCTAGTCACTACTCTTGGTTCAGATGATGGCCTTCAAAGTACCCTGCAATTCATAGCCACCATTAAGAAAGCAAGAAGACAATTACTTTTTTAAAAAATAGGGCCCAATGACAGCAACATACAACTCACCTTTTAGAAACAGAATCATACTCCTGGTGTTCTACTAAGTTTTAATTTAGACTGGTTTAGGTACAATAGAAAAGAAACCTGAAAACACATGCTGTTTTAGTAACAAATACCAGGTTGCCAGATTTGTAGGCATACTTTTGCAAGCTAGAAACTAAGAACAGGAGAAACCCTTAACAGGAGTAGGCTACAGATGAAAGCTTTGAAGGCATGAGAAGTAATGGCATTCAGGAAAGTGTTTTTTCACATTGGTACATTTTTAGAGTTTGTCATTTAAAAAAAAACCCAAGAAAACAAACAACAACCAAAAAACCCCACTAAATTTGACAAAAAATAGTTGTGTTACTAATGGTCACTTCTATTTCTAACTGCCTCACATAGACAGCATTAAGACATTTAGGCACTTGTTTTTCCCTCCTAATACTGTTATTTTAATCTACATAAAATTGTTTAACACTAAATATGAAAAATGTAAACTTAATTTTTCCTCATCAAAAAAAGTTATAAGATTATATTTTTCCTATTCACCTTAAGAATGCAACCAGTTCCTCCCAGGCTGGAGGCTCATATTTTCACTATTTTCATCTCCCTCTGTTTCTTTCTCTCCCTTTCTCTTCATTTCCTTTTCCTCTTCCCAAAACATTTCTCCATAAATAAATTAAAAGGAAATAATTAAAATTCAGTTGATTTGTAATTCCTGTTCGATTAAAAAAAGAAAGACTGAAGCAGGAGCATCAGTTGCCCAGAACCAGACTGAGTGACTGGGTGCTTTTGTTTGTTTGGGTTTTTTTCCCCGATCTCTGCATTGGGACGGGAAATGCAAAAGTGGAAAGAGTCAGAGGAAAGAGGGAGACTAAGCTTGAAATCACTGTTGGTTTTGATTTTTAAAAAGATATTTGTGAAAGTCCACCATTCCTTTATGCACAAAGAACCCCAGAACAAGCTGCAAAAATGTTCCTGATTTCTATTTACAAGTGTCTCTAGTCGCTGCGGTGGTTGCTGCTCCAGCCATCCCTTTGAGGCCCCAGTCCCTCCCCACTTAGGACCCCAAGTCCACCAGACTGGAGGTAAGGGGGCCGAGCAGAGAGTCTTGGAGCTGATGCTGGTGGGCCTGTAGGCCGTGGCTGGGCTGTGAGGCCGTTAAGCCTGGGAGAGAATAGTTTGAGCTCCTGGCATGGCCCATATTGCCCTGCAGCAGAAGGACCGAGTTCTGGTCTGGACTTTGGGGAGGTGAGAATTCCTCTTCTGAGCTGGACATGAGCGGCTTGCCCCCTTCCAGAGGAGAGAGTTGATTCTGCTTGTTGGAGGAGGAGTTATTGTTTTCGGTGTTCTCCCTAAGAAATAGAGGACAACACCATATGGTTAAAAAAAAAAAAAAGTAGGGTGAAAAAAGTGTGAGATGGAGGGAGGAGAACTGGAAGAGGGAAAGGGCCATTGTGCAATCTGTCACCAACCCAAATGGAGGAGCTCTGCCCTCCCACCCATCCCCAAGGGTCATGGGGGAGGTGAGGAGGCAGAGGAGTTGGGAAAAACAGGGGTCTACGACAGAGCCTGCCCTTCCCAGCCAAGTCCCTTTCTCTTCCATATTTCAGGAAGCCAGATGAACAGGGTTTATTTGAAACAAAAAATGTGTTTTAATTTTGTTCAAGCAGTTACTTTAAATACGTATCAACTAACACCATATTTAGATGGAAATAAGTTTGAAAATCTTCCAATAAATGGTTGTTGGTGATAAAGAAATCATCGGGGTACAAACATAGCGCCCAATGCACACATATTTGGGGTGAATCAAGTCAATTGCCTGTTTCCATCTGAGGAAACAAACATCGAGTTTCCTTGCCCCTGCCCAGAGGTAGTGGTTTTGGAGACATAGGACAGGTCAGGGGAAGTGGTGCCCAGAGGGCCCCAGTGACCTGAGTAAACACAGGGAGCGCAGCCAGTCTCTCTGATTTCATCAGCGAGTGGGCCCTCGGGCCTGCCTTACAGGACGGCCGTTTTGAAACTAAAGGCTAATTGGAACCGTACAATCCCTGTTCCTGGGTTACTTGCTCACTCCTCAGCCTCTCACGGCCCCCTCTCAAACACCCTACCACCCCATCCCAACCCACCCTTTCCCGGCAGGGGCAGGGAAACTTCGTCGCCCCGCACAGGCAGTGAGCCGGCGCGGCGCCCCGGAGGGAGCGTCAATCCGGGCGCTCGGTCCCAGTTAACTTCGGGATTTCGCTGCCCTCGCCGCTTCCTCCTTCCGAATGCTCGCCCGTCCTCCCCACTCCTAGCGCCTGCCTGTCTCCCCCTTTCTCTCCCCTTACCCTCACAGACTCTCCCAGCGAGACCGTTTCAGTTGAATTTATCCTTGCTCTGTGGTTTTCCACCCAGAGGGCAAGGAAAAAGCAAGATCTTCGGCCCCCGGGCTTGGAAGCGAACAAAGGAAACCTAGCCGGCCCCTGCGCTCAGGTTTCCCCAAAACTCCTTGGCTTTGAGAAGCGCTCTCCCCGCCACAGCAGCCTCCGCGGCGTTCTCCCGAATCTCGGTCGAAAACCACAGCGAACGGGTGGAGCCAGGCCAGGTGGCCGACTGTGTTGATGCGAGGAGGGGAGAGGCAGAGGCGACTTTTTTAATAAACTGCCTTCTGAGCGCCAGTGCAAGAGAAGTCTGCGACAGCAGACCCTTTCCTCCCCCGGGGCGGCGGTGCGGGCAACCAGAGCAAGGAGCTGCAGCGCCGGTGACCACGCTCAAGGGAGCAAGACGAGGATCAATTCTTTTGGGGCTTGGGGCACTGGGAAGTGTAAATGCAGCGGTCTCCCCAAAGCTCTCTTTTCGGTGTATTTCTTTTAAAGACTCCTCCCTTTGTTCAGTTAGTGCAGAATGAAGCAGGCGACCTCTCATCCAAAAGACTACCAGAATAGAGCGAGAGAAGAACCGGACGAGACTTGGGGCAGAGATGTCTCAGGCCGGCTTCACCCCGCTGGGGGGCAAGAGGAGAGAGGTTCAGAACCCTTAGCTCCCACCGAATCCCTTTCCTAGCCATACCCATCAACATTTCCCTTCCCGTTGATTTAGAAACTCGACTCCACCCCCACTCCTCACCGCAGCCAGGCAGAGAGACATGAAAAACAAACCTAGCGCCAATATTTCCCGACACACACCCCAAAGAAACCCACGCGCGGGCGCTCAAAGAAATTGAGGCCCCATCCCTAGCAAGCAACCTCAGAGTTCATGAACTTTCTCTACAGTGCCGGGGAGGCCTGGGCGCCGCCCCGTGGACGGGCTCTGGCCGGCGGGGAAGACTTGGTGGCGGTTGCCTGCGGGGGCGGAAAGGGATGGAAGAGAAAAGAAGGCTTCCTGGGGTCGCCCGAGCCGCGGGAAGCATGCCCCGTACCTTTCCTTGGCCTCGGCGGCCCGGTCTCTTTGCCTCCGGTTCTTAAACCAGTTGCTGACCTGGGTGGTGGTGAGGCCGGTGGCCTCGGCCAGCTCCCGCTTCTCACGCGGCGAGGGGTAGGGATTGTGCGCGTACCACTCCCGCAGCACGCCCCGCGACTTTTCCTTGAAGCAGTAGCTGGTCTCCTCACCGTCCCAGATGGTGCGCGGCAGCGGGAATTTTCGGCGCACTCGGTATTTGCCCACGGCGCCCAGGGGTCGACCACGCAGTTTCTCAGCCTCCACGTAGTGCGCCTTCAGCCACAGTTGCTGCAGTTTGGGGTGGTTGTGAGGTGAGAACTGGTGGCTCTCCAGGATCTTGTAGAGCTCGCGAAAATTGCCGCGGTGGAAGGCGACCACCGCCTTGGCCTTGAGCACGCTCTCGTTCTTGTGCAGGTGGTCGCAGGCGGGCAGTGACCATAGGAACCTACCCAGACGCTCCAGGTTTCCTCCTTGTTGCAGAACCTCGCACACGCACGCCACTTGCTCCTGCGTAAAACCAAACGACGGCAGCATCGACATGGCTGGGGCCTGCCGGGGCGCACAGCCCAGGCGCACGCGGAACAGAGCAGAGTCGAAAAAGCAGGGGGCGGCGGCCGCAGGGAGGGGGGCGCGGCAGCTGCTAACCCCCTCCCTAGGCTGTGCGTAGGCGAAACAGCGAGTCGGAACTTGGGAGTCGGCGGCCAAGGAGGAGAAGGAGGAAGAGTGGAGAGCGCGCTAGACGCAGAGCAGCCGGCGCACTCTGCAGCCTTTCGGGCCTTGCCGGCTCCGACCTCCCGCCCGGTGGATGCTGCTAGTTGCCGGGGAACTTGGTTTCTGTTCTCCCCGCAGCGGCCTTAAAGCGCACAGCGTCCCCAGCACTCTGATTGGCTGCGGGCGGCGCCTATCCGGGGCTGGCCAGCCTGCGCACCGCCCGGCGGGGCAGCAAGGCCGCGCCGCCCCGCGCGGGGAGGGCGAAGCTGCGGAGCTGGAGCGGGGGGAGGAGGGAAGTAGGGAGTGGTGGGAGAGGAAGAAACAAGAAAGGTGTGAAACGAGGTGGGGTCCGAGAGAAGGAGCCGAGCCGAGAAGGGGGGCGGCAGGGAATGGGTGAGCGCGTCAGGACCCTACAACCCGGGCCCCATCTCCAGGATCACCTAAGGGGAACTCCGAACGTCTCTACACAAATCAACGACTCCAATTCTAAATTCATCTCCTCTCTCTCTGCACTCTTGTCCCCATCCCTTGCAGACTTGCCTTTTCCCGGTGAGCTCATATTTAATTACCTTAATGTTGGAATGAATAAATAATGGATTGATGAATAGCTTATGGAGCACGATAAATAATACAAGAGCAGACCAAGGTCCCCGGCTGCAGCCTCTGAAAAAGTGGCTTTTCTCCGGGTTGGCTTCACCTCGAGGAGCCCAACCTAATTTCCCCACGAACCCTCAACACCCTCCAAAGGGCACAAGTACTCCCACCTGGACAGCGTTTTGATCGCAAAGGGCTGACACGATTTGGGACCAGGGGAAGAGCTGTTTAGAGTCTACTTGCTGAACAGATAGAGACTCCGGAGGTTCATTTGTGATTGGGTATCTTAACGTTCTATGGTTTAAGCCAACAGGATTCTGTACTCAGTTTCCCCATCTGCGGGGTTGCGTTTTCCAATGCCGCCTCTGCTACTGAGGAATGCCGAGAAGCTTTACTTGCTATTAGCAAAAATGCTTTGGGAACCTCATACGAAAGGCGCTGGATGAGGTGTAAATTAAATAAAACTGTGCCCAGCTCCAATAACCGTCCGGGTGTAATATAATCCTTGCCCTGCTCTGAGAGGGACACTGCTCTCAAAGGGAGGACGACAGAGGCTCCAAGCAGATTAAATAAGGAGGGGTGTGTATGTGTGTGTGTGTGTGTGTGTGTGTGTGTGTGTAGATTGCAATGCTGGCCTATTTTGCTGCCAGGGAATGAGAGATGTCCTGCAATTTAAGTCCCATCATCTGCTATTTTGTTTATGTGTGAAGAATGCTTAGTAAAACTGCACAAACAAATGAAGCTCTAATTATCTTAAGCCTCATTTGCACACCTTGCCCCAAAGCAATTATTAAAAAAGATTTTGAAAACAATTAGCCTCTCTAAACAAAGATAATCTATTGTCAGTAGCTGAGACTGGCAGGAGATAAGAACAATGTGTGGAGATAAGGGAAGCCAGAATGGTGAAAAGAGAGTGACTTTATGACTGCACTTATCTCTGATTAGATAAGTTCAAAACAGAATTCTAAGTACACTTCAAAAATGCTTTTGATTTCAATGCACCTTCTTAGTAAGTGGTGAAGAACAAACTCTAGGCTCTTTAAACTTGCTTGTCTTCATTAAATATGTTTTGATTCCTTCAGCCAAAGAGCCCAGCACCACAGAACCTTTTGCATACTGAGATGTAAATGAGAGAAGAAGCAGTGCCTGGGTTTCCACTTGTATTATTTATACGGTTTTAAAATAATGCACCAAGTCCAGTGCACCCTGCAACATACATTTCAAACTCATAAAGGGTTCCCACCTTAGCGCTGCCACTTGGGAGAGTCCAAGCAGACAGGAAGCTACTCTGCTGAACTCCCACATATGCTTTCTGCATCTTTAAAATGCTGCATATCCCATGCAATTAGACCTTGGAAGCAGATGCTGATATTTCATTACATTTAGGCTTATTTTTAAAATGCATTTAATGGGTGTGTATTATTTCAAAAGAGTCCCTGCCACATGGTGTGCCCAGTGACTTACTTTCTAAACTGGAAGGCTGGCACTACTGAGCCCAAAGCCATGTGTCTGGTAATTTTCCCTTGCTGTTATTTTAGTGCTCATGATGTTTCAGATGAAGTCTTAAGGAGCTGCAGTGTTCTGCCAGAAGGAATGTCTCTGCTTGGAACAATCCTTATTGACATGGCAGCTGTGTGAAGACCGGAACGGAGGCTTAAACCTGGCTCTAAAAAATCAGTTAATACCCTAAATTCTGGAGCAAGTGCACACAATTACATGGGGTGGAGGGAGAGTCTGTAAGCACAGCCACCTCTCTTGAAAGACAAACGGTATGTTGAGTACGGAGAGTGCTTTGTAATTAACAATTTTGTATAAGGAAACAAGGCATAGCTTGGACAAATAAGGGCAAGTATAAATTTACGGGGGATGACAGAGAGCAGAAAGATGGCAATTAGACACCAATGCGACCATTTCTTTTCTGGCTTCCTCCAGATCTCCCTGCCGACTTCTTTTTATCCTTCTTCAAAAGGAATCAGGACGTACTAGACGTTGGCGACAACTGGGAAGAGGACATGTGGTTGCTGTGATTGGGGGCACCGGGGTAGACGAGAAGAGGTGCTAGTCCTCGGAGGCCTTGCGGGTCGCCAATCTCCTTCCGGTTTAATCCAATAGATCTCGTAACAAGAAAAGAAAAGTGTTATGCGCTTTGTACCAAGGAGCCTACCTGCTATTTCAATCCCTTGGTTAGGGGAACCAATTGTTATAAATGTTAATTATTGGCTCGAATATATAAGGTTCCCCAAAATAGAACCTTTCACTGAAAACCACTTAAAGAGGTAAAATGACATGAATTTACAAACCACATAAACCAAATGATCCATTTTAAATCGCACACAGAAAGGTTTGAGTTGTTCTGGTAACATAAAACCTTTGCTGTCAATGCAAATCGCACGAAAAACAGAGATACATCGGAGACTTAAAGGGAACGAACGACTCTAGCCAGCCGGCTGCTGCCCTGCCGCATCGCGGCTCCGGAGGGTAACGCGGCTGGCAGGGACGCCGGACACCGGGTTTCGGCTCCTCCGTGCTTTCTCTGTGCAGGTAGCCCCTGGGTGCGCATAACTGATGGATGGAAAGGTCAATGCGAAAACATTAGGAGCAGCTAGGGTTTCTCAGCTGGGTTGACACAAGGCCTTGGTTCAAAAATCTCAGCTGGGACCCACTGGTTTCCCTTCTAGCTTGGAATGAGATGCTTTGAAGCTCCCGGCCCGTTTTCTTGGAATTCTGTCACCATCAAGATCGACAATGGGGGTATTCTACTCTACCTATAGAAATTTGGAAAGGGAAGATATTGGGAGGTATTTCTTCAATAAATTAGTGTCGTCGCTCTGGGGCAGTGTGGAGACTCCCCAAGTCGGGGGTGAAGTGATAAAATTCATCTTTTTCCTCTGCCCTCGACTCTTGGGAACCCTGGGTCCGATGGCCTGCGTGGCGCCGGAGCAGCCGCCCACCTGCCTCCTAGGGGACGCCGCTCCCTTCGAGGTCTGAATAGGCCAAGGGCTCAGGCAGGGAGATTTGCGGACCCAGAGAAGAGAAACCCAAAACCAGTCCATTAGTAAATGAGTTTTGTGTTGTCAAGGTTCTTTCCCATCCACTTGCTGTTCTGAAAAATAGATCACGTTTCGTTATCTTTAGTGGGAATCTGCAACGTGACACCGGATCCGCACGGCCCCCGCCTCCCTTCCTCCCTCCCTGCCTCTCTCTGCCTGGCGCAGGGGAGCCGGCAGGCCTCCTCGGCTTATTTCTTAACAATAAGGATTTGTCTGTTCCCCTAGTGTATTTATGTATGTATGGAGGGAGGGAGTTTTCTCCTGGAAGCGGAAAGCGTGTGAGCAGAGCCTCCCGCTTCCTTGGTGCGAGGACGTTGCGCTGGCCCAGACGCTGGGACACCGCCGCCCCCCGCCCACACCTGGACAAACAGAGCCTGCTGCGAGCTAGACTCACCGCTAAAAACCCTGCGGCCCCGAGCAGCTCCTGAAAATATCATCCTCGTTTTGTCCTGAAGTCGGGGAAAGGAGAGACAAGGAGAGAAAGACAGACTGACTGAATGACTAAGGGACAGTGCCGGGAGGGAGCTCAGACTGGAAGGGAACAGACCTGGGGTGTGAGCGGTCCCTCTCTCCTCCTCTGTGTGTGCGTCGTCGCATCTGTTCTCTCCTTCAGTGTGGGTCTCATTCTTTTTTCCTCTATCTGAAAGAGGAAGCTCATTCTGTCTGCAGGCGAACCTGTTTCTCATTCTTTCTCCTTATCTTTCTCTCTCTCCCTCCCTTTCTCATTGTTTCCTCATTCTGATTTTCATCCTCCTCTCTCCTCTCTCTCTTCTCTCCTCTCTCCCTCAAGGCTCTGGGTGCCTGTGTCTTTCTCTCAGGGACTAGGCGCTGTGAGGTTTCACAGATAGATCATGCTGATGTCACGCACCAAGGTAGCATGGGGCGAGTAGACTCTGAAGTCCAGGAGGGGTGCTCCGACTCGGTCAGTGGGGACCTTTCATGCCGAGCGGAGGCTCCGGCAAGAGTGGGGGACGCCCACAAAGAGGGCAAGAGAAGGTGAATTGGCCACCTGGGGGAAAAGGGCTGACTTCAGCTGCGCTCTGAGAAAGCTCTAGCCCAGAGACTTGACACTCGCCAGCTTTGAGCCAGAAGACACTATTTGACATCATAAGCCAACCACCTATCTGGAAAGTGGAACAAGAGTGTTACAAGAATCAGTTCTTAAGAATTTAAGAAACTGTCCCCCCCTCTCTTTTTGAATATCACCTTAGGGCAAGTTTACAAAATGAAACTCTCCAAGAGTGCTTATCTTCCATTGAATTTCCAATCAACCTTTTTTCTCAACTAATGTAGATCCTGAATACCACATCTGTCTAAGCTAAGAAGAATTTCCTTTTGGGAGGTGAAAGCCTGCAGCTCCTCCTGTTCAGAGGAAAGTGCTAGTGACGGTAATGCAGGGTGACACTAAATAAACAGTTAGGGTGGACTGGAAAGATGGAGTTAATTATCCAGTGAGCTGCATTGCAGCTCAGACCATCAGGGGCTGATTTGTTTTGGCTCAGAGTCCAAGGAAGGAGACAAACCACTCTTCTCCACATCTCTTTAGGATCCGGATCATTCATGTCTCAAAACAAAAAACAAAAACCACTACCCAGGTATCACTGCTTCAAGTAAAATTTGGTTTATTACTTCTCTGCAGACTCTGCAAAAATGTCCACTCCATTGCCCCATAGCCCTGGAAAGAAGACCCAAAGCGACTCAAAAATGCACTCCCACTAGAGAAAAATCAAGCTGGACTCCAAAATCTTTTTTAAGGCCCAATGGTAAGGAAAGCAGACATCCAGTGCCCCTCCACATCCCTTCACTCGGATTCTTACAATAAATTTACAAAACTACGTATTCATAAAAACTAAGATATTGGACTGGTTTTCACGATGGTTTTACTTCCATCTCCAAAAAATCAGGCTTTCTGAAATTTGAAATGCAGTTAGATTTATTGTTTTCATGATTCACCGACTATCCGGTTTCCTCAGGTAAACCTGCACTTATATATAAATCCTAGTAATTTAAAACTTCTCCCTCCCCACTTTGCTCTTCCCTCCTCTCCGCACCCCCACACCATTCTGATATTAATAATCCCCGGCTGCCCCTCTTTGCGGGTCATTACGGTACTGCTGGTCTCTAATCAATCCTAATGCGATGGCAATTGGAGTCCCTGATGACTGCGGCTCGGGTTTCTTGTAATGGCTCTACCACATTTTCCTGGACCTCCTTCTTTAACCTGAGATGCCAGGGGGACGAGTCCCTTCTCGGCTGCTGATTACTTCAAGATGTGGGGGCTGGTTTGAGCAGAAGGAGAAAGACACGCGCACAGCGTGGCTGCCACAGCGGGCTGGGCGGCTAGGGCAAGCAGACGTCTGCACGCGGGGCGCCGGCACCCGAATGCCTCTCCCTACTTCTTTTCTTTTCCCCCCATTTTCCAGGCCCAAACTCACCCGGGGGACTAAGATTACGGTTCTTAGAGCAGATTTTTTTTTTCTTCCAGATGCGAAAAGGCCTAGTGGTCTCTGGGACTCTCTCCAGTTCTCGCGGGTTCCCACCCTGCAGTGTCCACCCAGGCTCCTGGGCCTGGCCTGCTCCTTGCTCAAGAGTGCACGCCTCTTCCCATTCCTCAGAGCCAGCTCTTCTTTCCTCCTGGTTATGTGCTCCCAGTGCCTTCCTCCTCCCCAATTTTAGTGTGCGTGTCCAGATGAGAGACTGGAATCTCCCCTCTCACCCCCATCTCCTCCACTGACCCTTGCCCTTTCTCCCGTTCCCCAACCCAGCAGTGCCTGAAGCTCCCCAACCTGTTCCTGACCCAAAACCGGGCTGTCAGACAGAAGCGTGGCCTGGTCATGTCGAGATATGACCTCTTCTCCCCTGACATTTGAGAGTCGGTCACTGGGAATCCCTAGCCTCTAGAGACAAAGGGCCAACACTTCTTTCTCGCTGTTGCCACCCGGGAAGAGGACCAGGAGTTGGAACTTGTGCCTACCTCCCTCTCCCGGACGAAAGCTCTCGCTTGCCTCCTCTACACCCGGTTCAGGATTGGCAGCGAGATCAGCACGTTCGAGGCATTTGTATTCTTCCATTTCTCAGCCTAAGCCATTTAGTGTAACCCGAGCCCAGGATAATTGCCACGTCTCTGCCGCGATACTTTTTAAAACAAGATAATGCTTCTGAATTGCGGAAGAAAGTGCTGCGGACAAATTGGGCGCTGAGCTGCCGGGATAGATCGCTTTGTTAGGGGCAGCCAGTGGTTTGTGACTCAATTAGTGCATTTCTGGGAGCCGCCTGCGTTCTGCCGCGGGGTCAGTTCGAGGCGAACTCCCCCGTGTCTCCTGGGAGCGGGTAGGAGTTCCGGGGGCTGGGAGCACTTCAGGCCTGTACCTCTGCCGCTGCATATCCAAGCCGTGGGAAATGTTTTTTGCGTTCCCACATGAGTGCCTTGTGTGGGTTCTAAGGATCCAGATTTTAACAGACAGACGTTCGACCACCTCTGTTCCCAAACGGGCCGCGCGGCATTTGTCTGAATTAACAGTCCTCGGAGCAGTGGGGAAAGAAATGCCATGTAGAGGGTGCTGCGAAGGTGCCCACTCACCCATGCCCCTCCGCGCGTCCTGCCCACTCGCCTGGGCTTGGACTTTGCAACAAGGTTTCCTACACCGCTGCAAAGCTCTCCTGGAAGTCAGTAGGGTGAGGCTGCCAGGAAGCAGGAGGACCACGAGGGACACTTTTAGGACTTGGGAGAAGGCCGTAAAATCTTCCCTTACCTCTGCTCAAGTTCACCCACCACTCCCACCCGTCACCCCGCGTGCAGGCCTGGGTCCACGTTTCGCAGGCCCATCCGGGGACCCAGGATAAGCCGCTCTGCCAGGTGCGCGCGCGCGGCCAAGTGTCCGCGAGCTGGCGCCGGGGAGGGTTCGCCGTGTGGCGTGCTCGCGACCCCACCCGCTGGCCCGCAGCGTCCAGTCTTGGGGAGTTGAGCCTCACCCCAGCCCCGCCGCCTGCGCCAGAAACTCCCTCCCGGGGCCGCGCGAGAGCTCTCGGGCGCCGGGTCTGCGCCGGAGACGGCTCGGTTCAGTCCTGCAGCCAGAGGTCGCGCGATCTCGCCGGGTGCGCCGAAGGGCCAGGTTGCGAGCAGGCTTCGGCCCCTGCTGTTCTCTCGGGTTATTGCCCGGGCGGTTTGTGGGGCCCACAGGCGTCGGGGCGTAAGGAAGGAGCGATAGGGCAGGGGAGGGCGGGGACCAGAAGGAGGCGCGGGGAGGTCAGCGGAGCAGGGAGTGAGCGCAGGCCCGCGGCGGGCGCGGCTGGAGGAGAAAGAGGGCGCTGTCTTCCTGGCAAAGGAATTCTCGCTTGGCTGGCAGGAACCGAAACAAAAAAACAAACAAACAAAAAAGAAAAGAAAATCAGCCCGGCCGACCCCGGGGGTGAAGAGCTCGCGGGGGGTGTGGGGAGCGCTCGAGTAGCGGAGCGGTTTCTAGACTCAAAGCCTAGGGACCGCTCGGCCCCCCTCGGCCTCTCCAGCTCTGCGTAGGCCCGTACGAGACTCGCGGGAAGGGAGTCTTCTTTGGCCTCGTTAGCTCTCCTCCGGTCGCCTTCCTTTAGGGCTATCCCTCCCTCGCTTTTTCCCTTCAAAAACTGGAGGCTTCGGGATAAAAACGGCGAGGCTTCGCCGGCGAGTGAGGTGCCCCAAATTGCCCGAGGCAAGCGGGGGAATTTGGATCCTCTTTCATCAAGCCGAGACTGCTTTTCGGTTTCCTGTGACCTGAGGCTGGAAACCGCGACGCCAACCAATCCTTCACGTGGAAGCGCCGGAGCAATTGGCCTGCCTCAGTTTGGCCACACATTGCCCAGGAACAAGGGATGGAAGACGCTCTTATTTACCGTCACCTATTGGCCAGGGAGCGCACGCAGAGACTAGTAAAGTCCCGGAGACAACTGCTATCAACCGTTCTCCACCCAAATCCACAAAGCCAAAAATTGAATGCATATTAATTCGGGAGAAATAGCCATCCCTCCATTCCAAAAATATATACTTCTCTGTCATCTGCCAAGGATAATGCGTTCTTGCCTTTGCGTAAACGTAATAAACCAGGCAAAGCAAAACAAAAGGATCCCAGATTCACTTATCTTCTGTCTTGAAAGGTCCCTCTGGATTAATGGACGGTAAAGGCCCTCCTGGTTTGTACATAGATACTAGATCGCCTCCTTACACATCCGCCGCCAGAACGCCTCAAACTACAATCTCCGTTTGAATTTCCTGGGAAGTAGTGACTCTTCTGTGGCCCCTCTGGCAGAGTCCAGGTGGCCTTGTAGTTCCGTCTTTAGCAGAAGAGCTATTTCCTAGGAGTAACTGGGTGGGCTACAGTCCTCCTGCCTCTTCACATTGAGAAACGCTTCTCTTGTGGGAACGTCTGTTTCTATTCATCCGATTTTCTAATTTCTTTGATCAGCCTAAATATTTTCTTGGCAAACGGAAATTGACCATGCCATGAATATGATAACAACCTGCTTGGAAAAAAGCTATTTTGTTTCCAAGCTGCAGAAGGAAAGGGGGGTGCGGGGGATGGCTGTTAAGAATGCCTGTAACAGATTCCAGCACATACATCTTTTTGCAGTCTCTGAAACAGCTTTGTGAAAGCTGCATTTTCTTCATATAGCTTCTTCTCTTTCTCTCCTCCCATCAAGTTAAACACACACCTGGTCTCCTAAAAGTCTTTGATAATCTTTATTAAAAAAATAGAACTTCAATGGACGCCTCCGGAGAATTTCCCTTTAAAACAGATGAAAGGCAAGGTTAATACAATGTTCTCTTAATCCCTTTGCCTTCTGAGTCAAAATAAATATTTTCTTCTTCATGTAATTGTACATCCTGCCATTTGGCTATGGCTATAAGCAAATCGACCGGTAATAAAAGTGTTTTGAGACTGTGTATTAAATTCAATTCTCTTGAAATCAAGGGAGAGGGAGGGAGGAGCTTTACTTCACAGGCAAGAATTGGTGGATTTCTGAAAAAGCTGCAAGAAAAGGACCTTTCACCTCTCATTAGTGATGCCATCAGTGCTCAGGCAGAGTGGAGCTGAGGTCATGTTACATATGGCACACAGTCTGCTCAGCACTTGAAACGTCAGCTTTGAAATTTTAGAGAGGGGAAAGGTCATCTTTAATAAGCTAAAGTCTGGGGCTCCCATTGCCCTTATTGCTAACTGGGTGGGTGTCCATATGCTTCAAACCTTCTGCACAAGGTTTTTCTTTTTCTTTTTTTTAAATTTGCAGGTTTAAGCTGATTTTTGTTTCTTCATTTAACGTTTTCAGCTTTAAATACTCCAAAAGGCCTTTCATTTTTATAGCAGCTCTGTCACCTTTGCTTTTCTTTTCATGCAAGCGTAAAACTGTTCTGAGTGATAGCTTTTTAGAGCTCAACTTCCCAGGAGAAATGAAGTATATCTGTCCATCTATATACATGGATCCAGACATGTGGGCTATAAGGTTACCCTTCTGAGTGGGTAATTTAGACTTCACTCTTGTACACTACATAATTTACTGAACCTTCAAAACATTAAACCTTCCATATTATGTTAAAACTCTAGTTTCTGAAAACTTCCTGGTTATACAAAAAATTTTCACGCCAGTTACTAAAATTTCACTTTTTTTTTTAACCATGTGAGAGAAACTCTCAAATCAGAATATACTGCTTTTTCTATATGACTTAAAGTTAAGGCTAACCAACAGATGCTATAATGGTAGATAGAGTGCTGGGGAAAAAAGTGCTAACATCTCTCTTCCTTGTTCAGAAAATATTAGGCACATTTGTGAATGTTTAATCCTCAAATTTGTTCAAGAAGTGAAGTCAGCCAAATCAAAGCAACTATCCCCAGATCTCTTTGCAGTCACTGTAAAGATGGATATAAATACTTTTCTTTGATATAAGTGTGCAAGGAATTTCTCAATAGTGATTTGTTATTTACTCAGTTCCAGAAACTTTTTTTCCCTCTACAGTCCAAGAGGAGCAGCCTCAGCACACCATTACATGTATTCCTCATTTATTTTTCCTTGTATTTGTTAGCCTATTTTATTTGTTTATATACCAGATTCTGGTTGTTCTTCCAGTTTTTTTTCATTTACATAAAAGTTATATATTTTGTACTTATAAACTTTAAAAATAAGACAACAATGTATGGTAATTAACTTCAAACAAGTAGACTCAGTGATATTTTAAAATTTCTTCTTCCACTTTACAAATTGAAAACATTGGAACAATCTTCAAACATCCTCTGGAGACAACTAGGGGTTGCTCATTGCTAAAGAATTTAATTATCATGATATGTAGATAGGTGTTAGTTTTGCTTTGTGCCTAGTCAGATTCCCAAAAATCCTTAATTCTGAATGAGCAAAATTTTAAAAGAACAGTTTCTGCATAATAGCAACTGAAACTATAGATGGGCAGGATGATTTCACAACCAAGAATGACATTACATAAATAATTTATTTCTAATCACTTTCCTACATTAGGGTTTACTGCTAATGAGCTAGTGGACTTTGTGATACTTTAGCTAACCCAAAGCACTTGAAGCTTTGATGACCCAAATGGTTTAATAAGATCAATCAATCTAGTCAACAGAAAGTAAAGATAAAGATACAAACTATAGTCTTAGGGAATGTGTGTTGTGTGTGTGAGAGAGAGAAGGAGTGAGAGAGAGAGAATGTGTGTTGGAGGGAGGTAGTGTTGCTTTTTTCATTTTTGACTAAATTTTAGAGTTCCCCAAATACTCAAGGAAAATTTAAGAGCAGATTGGGTCACTCCAGTAAGCCTGAAAAAACAAGAAGTGAAATATTTCAAGAGGCAGATTCATCAATGACAGGTTGATAAGTCATTAAAGGCCTTTAAAAGGAACACTAATAATTTTCACTTCTTATAGCATCTCTTACTCAAGAACCTTTAACATTTTATAAGCTGATCTTATCCATCTTCGCTAAACTTTGTAAAGTATTGTCCTTATTACAAAGGGTAATTATCTCTATTACAAAAACATGGCAGAGAGGTTGTATAATTTGCTCATGGTAATATAATTCAGAGGCAGTTTGGGGACAAGAGCTACAAATCCCAGATCCTTCCCAATTTATCTAAAAAGTAATTTTCTGTAAAGAGGTCCATGATTAAAGTGACCTGGATTTAGTGAGTCCTTGTAAAATATTTTTTCTTCTTAAGTTAGACTCTATAGCTCAGAGTCAAGATTTGTGGAAATTTTATAAATGTCTTTAAATGACAAAGAAAAAAAATGCAACATGAATTGGCATCAGCCCACCTAGATCTGGTATTTCTTCCATCCTGTCTGGAAATAAGCCATAGTCTTAGTTGGTACAAATGTCATGTGGGAGGAGACATACAGATTACAAAACCATGAGGTAATTACTACAGCTTAACTGTCCCATGGAGAAGTTATTAAGTGTTCATAAACAGGGTTACAATAGAATCCATAGTCTATGACAAGATTTGGCCTGTATTTTCAATTCTTAAAATTCTTTCTTTAGCTTATTGAGGAGAAGAAATACTTAGAAATTCTAAGGATTTGGTTGATCTTTACAGCAGTGCTTCACAAACTTTAGTGGGCATGCAAATGACCTGAGGCACTTGTAAAAATGCAGTTTACTGGACCCTACACCTAGAATTTCTGATTCCCTAGGTTTAAAGACACTGGAATCTGCATTTTAACAAGCAACTGTGGTCATTTTGATGCAGGTGGTTGGTGGGCTTTGAGAATAAACATTCCCTCTGTCTAAGGTAGAAGCATAACAAAAGGAAAGCTCTATCAGCAGGAATAAAGTTTAAACTCCAAATTTTTACCTAATCAGAATTTACTTTCCTTTGTACCATTTCGAAGAGGACTTTCAAATTATATTTTTGCTAGGGAAGAGACCCTTTAGATTTCTGATGAATTTTTTAGAAATTAAAACATTTCTAGCTAGTAATTAGATATGAAATTATTTATCCTTTTTAAGTGATTGCTCTTGTTGAATGAGTTAGTAGGAAATGATACCAGACCAGGAGCAACAAGAAAGACAAATCTTTGAAGAAAATCCAAGTTGCAGAAAATTAAGCAAATCTCACTGTCCAAAAAACAGTACAGAGTAGCCAGTATTGCCTCCTAAATGCTAGCTTAAAAGTCCAAAGATTTGTAAACATATCTTCAAGGTGCATGACCCCTGTGGAATAGTGAAACTCAGCGGGATTCCCACCACCTTCAAGATTTGCAAAAACTGGAGATGCTCTGGAAAATTTCCAAAATATGATAATAAGAGTGGGAAATAGGGTCTGTGAGGAAGTTAAAAGTGGTTGTCCACACTGCAAATAATGGTCATTTGTTGCTTGAAAAGTTATATATGGATTTTTACAATAAAGAACACATAAATCACTTTCTCATTTATAAAATATTACATACTGAAAAAGTTAATAATCATAATTTGTTATTTTTCTCCCTTTAAAGATCACTTGAAAATGAGATAATGGAAACATAGACATCAGACTCTTTGCTGTTGGAAGAGGCTAAGAGGTCATTAGTAGGACATGCCAATCTTGTAGAATCGCTCAGAAAACATTCTTGATGGGACACCTTGCCACTCTGCTTAAACACTTGAGTATTGGAGAACTCACTACCTTACAACTAACTGTCTTGCATGTTTTAGGACACATCAAAACAAGAAAGATATGCATGGTGGTAGCAAAGTGACATGGAATCCATGATCCTGTACAAACTAGATAAAATTTGAAAGTAAGGTGGAGGGAATCTTTTAATTACTTGTTGGTCAAGTAGAAAGTTGGAGTAAACTGTACTCACTAAACTGCTTTCTCAAGTTTCCATTTTAGACATTTCTACTGTTTGCCCACTGCCTAGTAGGCTGCAGGAGTTCACTATAGGAAAAGTAAATATTGTCATTTCAAATAAAGAACTGTTTATTATATAACAGAACAGAGGCCGCCTTCTATTTTTGAGACTCTGCTAAGTTTATTGGGGACAGTAGCCAAAGCAGCTGCCCAGGAGACGGTGTTTTCCAACAGCTACAATCCTTAAAGCTAAACTGGGTTCATGTTGTCTATTAAGTGGCAATTACATTGTTCTTTTCATTGAATGTTCCTTGGCTCCTATTGGGGTTGAGTAAATGAGGGTACTGTTCATACTATTTTACCAGCCCATTTGACTTCTACATTGAGGACAAACCATAAGACAAGACAGATCAAAGCCGAACATGAAGACCTGCTACCGTGAACGGGATTCAGCCCAGATTCCTCTCAATGAAAGAGGAATGATTGCTTTAAGGCCTATATCCATGCAAAACTGGGCAAACTTTGGTAGGTTGAGAATGGGCTCAGTAGCTTTAGCAATGTTTCCCCATCCGTTTTGATCTGGTTCCCATAGGTGATCTGCTACCTACATTTTGAGAAACACTAGTTCAAGTCAATGACAGGGAAAGGAAATATGGACTGAGTGGTAATTTAAGAAAAATAAAGTTTTGGTTAAAAGAAAGAATGTTATTTCAAGCATACTACTTTGCACTTCTATAACACTTACTATCCTTCAAAGGGCTTCTTACATTTGATCCTCACTTGTGAGATGGATGAGGAAGAACAATACTATTAACTCCATTTTACAAGTAAAGAAACTGAGACAAAGAGTGGCTAAGCGACTGAATGTGGAGGCTGGAAGCCGGAGCCTTCCCATCTTTGTGTATCTAGTTCATAGTCTCATTTTTAGTATGTCAAAACATATAGATGTACCTCAAGCTTTTTAGTGACTAAAAGATATTTCATGGATATTATTTTACTTACCTATTTTCTTATTGATGAACATGTCTTTTTTTCCCAACCTGTCTTTTAATAAATAATGATTCCATTACTATCTTTTTATATATATCTTTGAGTATTTATATGAATATTTTGTTAGGGTAAATTGCTAAAAGTTAAATTGCTGAGTCTAAAAGTATACATAGTAGTTTTGATATATATTTCTTGATTGCCCTTCAAAAAGTTGTACAGCATGTCTCAAATCATGGTTGGGATGTGGCAAAGTCATAATATAGAACCAAAATGTTCATACTCCCATAATTTCCTGAAATAAAAAAATTAAAAAAAAGTTCGTACCATTTTATACTACCCTTGACAATATACAAGAGATTGTTTAAATGTCTGTTTAAACTTTCTGATTGGAAAATGTGGTACATTTAAAATTTTTTATTTTTATTATTAAATCAGCTTTAAAAATGTTTTGCAATTATGTCTAAGTAGATATAACGAGATAGGAAAGTATACAAATCTGAAGTGTACAGCTCAATGACTTTTTACATACGTATACATTCAAGTAAGCATCATCCAGATATACAAAACATTTCTATTACTTCAGAAAGTTCTGTCTTGCCATTTCACCTACTCACCCAAGTATCATCACTCTTCCAACTTCTAACAACATCAATTCATTTTGACTGTTCTTGAATTTAATATCAATGAAATCAAACAGTTTTATGATGTCTTCCTTTGCTCAGCAAAGTATCCATGGGATTCATCCATGCAGTTGTGTGTATCAGCAGTTTATTATTTTTTATTGTTATGTTATATTCCATCATATGACTACAGAATAAATTAGTTATCCATTCTCCTGCTGATGGACATTTGAATTGATTCCAGTTTTTTACTGTAATGAATAAAGCTGCTATGAACATACTTGTATATGGCTTTCATTGGAGATATATATATATATATATATATATATATATATATATACTCATTTCTCTTGGCCATACACCTGAAGTTGAATTACTAAGCCAAAGAAGACACACAAGGCCAACAGATATATGAAAAAATATTCAACATCATTAATCAAAAGGGAGATGCAAATTAAAACCACAATCAGATATCATCTTACCCCAGTTAGTATGGCTATTATCAAAAAGATAAAAGTTTAAAAATGTTGGCAAGAATGTAGAGAAAAGGGAACCCTTGTACATTGCCAGTGGAAATGTAAATTAGCACAGCCATTATGGAAAACAGTATGGAGGTTCCTCAAAAAAATTAAAAATAGAACTACCATATGATCCAGCAATCCCACTTCTGGGTATATATCCAAAGGAAATGAAATTAGTATATCAAAAAGATATGTTCATGCCCATGTTTATTACAGCATTATTCACAATAGCCAAGATATGGAATCAACCTATGAATTCATCAATGGATGAATGGTACAGAAAATGTGGTATATATATGCTATGGTATACTATCCAGCCCTAAAAAAGAAAGGAAATCCTGTCATATGCAACAATACAGATGAATTTGAAGAACATTATGCTAAGGGAAATAAATCAGGCACAGAAAGACAAATACTGCATGATCTCACTTATGTATGGAATCTAAAAAAGCTGAATTCATAGCAACAGAGAGTGTGGTAGGTGCCAGTGGCTGAGAGGGAGAAGGAAGAAGTTGGTCAAAGGGTATAAAGTTTCACTTGGAGAGGAGGAGTAAGTTCTGAAGAGCTGTCACACAGCATGATGACTATAGTTAATAATGTCAAAAATTGCTAAGAGAGTAGATCTTAAACATTCTCACCACAAAAAAAAAGATAACTGTGTGAAGTGACAGATGTGTTATTAATAATTAGCTTGATTATGGTATTAATTTCACCATATATATTTTACATGTATCAAAACATCCTGTTGTACACTGTAAATATGTGCAATTATTATTTGTCAATTATACCTCAATAAAGCTAGCAAAAAAAAGAAAAAGAATTTCTGAGTCATACAGTAGGAGTATGTTTACCTTTAATAGATACTACCAAACAGTTTTCCAAAGTTATACTTCCACCAGCAATTGTGTGAGAGTTCTAGCGGCTCCACATTCTTCCCGACACTCAGTATTTTCAGTCTTTTCAATTTTAGACTTTCTGAGTGGATGTATAATAGTGTCTAGTGGGTTTTGTGCATTTGCCTGATAACTAACTGTGTTGGCCATGTTTCCAAATGAATACATACACTCAATGGCCGTTTGGGTATTCTCTTTTGTGCGGTACTTGTTCAGGCCTTTTGCCCTCCCCCTACGCCCCCGCATCCCTGGGGCTGGAGTGTAGTAGTATCATCACAGCTCACTGTAGCCTCGAATGCCTGGGCTCAGGCGATCCTCCTGCCTCAGCCTCTGAGTAGCTAGGACTATAGGAGTGCACCACCACACCTGGCTAATTTTCCTACTTTTGTAGAGATGGGGGTCTCGCTTTTGCCCAAATTGGTCTTGAACTCCTCCTGGCCTCAAGCAATCCTCCCACCCCAGCTTCCCAAAGTGCTAGGATTACAGGCGTGAGCCACTGCGCCCAGCTTGCCCGTTCTTTAAAAAAGTTTTTTTGAGGCCAGGCGCAGTGGCTCACGCCTGTAATCCTAGCACTTTGGGAGGCTGAGGCCAGCCTGGGCAATAGCAAGACCCTGTCTCTACCAAAAATTAAAAAATTGTCCAGCAGTAGTGTTGCCTGCCTGTAGTCCCAGCTACTCAGGAGGCTGAAGCACTTGAACCCAGGAGTTCAAGGCTGTAGTGAGCTATGATCAAGCCACTGCACACTGGCCTATCCACTCTCCTGTTGCTATATTTTTACAAACAAAAGTTTTTAATTTCAATGAAGTTCAAGTACATTTTTATTCTTTTATGGTTATCGTCTTTTGTATCCTCTTTAAGAAATTTTTGCTTTTACCCCAAAGTCATGAAGATATTCTCTTATGTTTTCTTCTAAAAGTTTATTTTAATTTGACATTTATAGTTATGAGCCATTTCGAATAATCTTTGTGTATGGTGCAAGGTAAGGGTCGTTTGTGTTATTTTTGTCCCCATGTGAATATCCGATAGTTCTAGCCTCATATGTTGGAAAAAACCCATGCTTTCTACCACAGAATTGCATTGGCACCTCAAAGGGAAAGCATTCAATATTTCACCAACAAATGTGTCAGCTGTAGTTTTGGGGGTTTTTTTGGTAGTTTTGGGGTTTTTTTTGGTAGCTTTAGCTTTTTGTAGATAGCTTTTGTCAAATTAATAGATTTCTCTTTCTTTTTTTTCTTTTTTTTAGAGACAGGCTCTCTCTTTGTCACTCAGGCTGGAGTGCAGTGGCATGACCATAGCTCACTGGAAATTCAAATTCCTAGGCTCAAGTGATCCTCTCAGCTTAACCTCCCCAGTAACTGAAATTACAGGCGGGCACCACCACGCCTGGCTCTTTTTTTTTTTTTTTTTTCTGTAGAGACGGGTGTCAGTATTGCCCAGGCTTGTTTTGAGCTACTGACCTCAAACGATACACTTTCCTTGGCCACCCAAAGTGCTAGGATTACAGGTGTGAGCCACCATGCCCAGCCTCTTCTTTTCTTTTGGGGATGGAAGGGAGGGGAGTTGGGGTCTACCTACTGTTTCCCAGGCTGGCCTCTAACCCCTGAGTTCAAGCAATCCTCTCCGCTCAGTTTCTCAAACTGCTGGGACTACAGGGGCCCACCACTGCACCTGGCTACTTCTATTCTTAATTTGCTGAGAATGTTTTTTTCAAAATGAGTGTTATATTTTATCAAATGCTTTTTCTGCATTTATTAAGATAATTATATGGTTTTTCTCTGATAAACCATACTTGGTCATTATGTATTATCATTTTTTATATCTCTGTATTCTATTTGCTAATGTTTTGTTTATAATCTTTATAATAACAAAATATATTATAATTTTATAATATATAATGTGTTGTCATTTTCCTAAAAATTATATGCATAATCCTTTCCATATGCAAAAAAGAATTTTTGTTTTGGCATCAGATTTATATTAGCCTCATAAAACAAATATATCAATGTTCTCTTTTTCTCTAATCTTTGAAAGGGATTGAGAAAGATTGGCATGATTTCTCCTTAAATAATTGGAAGAATTCACCTTTGAAGATACCTGATCCCGGATTATCTTTGTGGGATTTTAATTATAGATTCAATTTCTTTAACATATATCAGAGCATTCATTTTAAAATATCTTTTTGTATCTGTTTTAGTAAATTGTATTTTTCAAATAATTTTTCCATTTCATCTAAGTTGTCAAATTTATTGGTACAAAGTTGTTCATTGTATTCTCTTATTTTCTTTTTAATATTTGTAGAATGTATGGTGACATTACATCCTGAAACTCCTAATATTGGTCATTTGTATTTTCTCTTTCTTTTATTGATTATTCTTGCTAGGAGATTTCAGATTTTAGTACTCTATTTAAAGAACAAATTTTTGGCTTGGATGATTTTCTCTATTGTATATATACTTTCTATTTCATTGATTACTGCACTTTATTATTTCCTTCCTTCTACTTTATTTGAGATTTTTTTCTTTTTTTTCTTTTTCCCTCTCCCAGCCCTCTTTGAGTTTTATTTGCTCTTCTTTTTCTAGTTTCATAAAATGAAATCTTAACAGTATTGACTTACAGCCATTCTTCTTTTCTAATGTCTTCATTAAAAGCCATAAATTTCCTTCTAAGCACTGCTTTAGCTGCATGCCACAATTTTGATATGTTTTATTTTTATTATTCTTCAGTTCAAAATATTTTCTAATTTCCTTCGTGATTTCCTCTTTGACCCACAGGTCACCTAGAAGTATGTTCCTTGATTTTTATACATTGTGGAATTTTCTACTTCTCTTTTTTGTGTTGATTTCTTGTGGTCAATGAATAAACTTTGTTATGATTTTAGTCCTTGAAAATTTGTTGAGATTTACTTTAGGACCCAGCGTATGGTCTATCTTTGGTATGCATTTGAAAAGAATGGGTATTCTGCAATTGTTGAGTATATAAATATCAATTAAGTCAAGTTGCTTAGTAGTGTTGTTTAAATATATTTGTATTGACTTTTTGGCCTTCTTGTTTTTAATAGTTACTGAGAGATGTGTGTTAAAACCTTCAATTATGATTGTGAATTTGTCTATTTCTCCTTTTAGTTCAGCTCATTTTTGCTTCAAATATTTTTAAGTTATGTTATTATGCCCATACAAATTTAGAATTGTTGGGTCTTCCTATTGAAACCAATCCTTTTATTATTATGAAATATTTGAAATATTCTTTCTTGCTTGCTTGCTTGCTTTCTTTCAGATGGAGTCTTGCCCTGTCTCCCAGGCTATATAGTGCAGTGGCACAATCATAGCTCACTCAAGCTTTGAACTCCTTGGCTCAAGTGATCCACGGGCCTCACTCTCCCTCCTAAACCTTTGGAGTAGCTGGAATTACAGGTGAGAGCCGCCACACCAGACTTAAAATGTTTTTTCTTATTTCTAGTAATACTGCTTACCTGAAAGTACACTTTGTCTCATAAATGCAGTGATACCAGCTTTCTTTTGATTAGTGTTTTCATGCTTTTGTTTTTCCATCCTTTTGCTTTCAAGTTACCTGTGTCTTTATGTTTAAAGTGTGTTTCTAATGAGCAGCATATAATTTAGTCTTTTATAAAAAATACTGACATCCATTTATATTTAATGAGTTTACTGATATAATCTGGTGTAAGTCTAGCATCTTTCTATTTGTTTTCTATTGGTTTAATCTTATCTGTATTCCTCCTTCCTGCCTTCTTTTCCAGTAATTAAGTTTTTACTTTTATCTCCTTTATTTAATTTTTACTATTCACTTAGTATCATTCTTTTAGTAATTACAGAACGATATATTTAAAATATTAAGTTTTCCTATTCAGGAACATAGCATACTTCTTATTTATTCAGATCCTGTGAAGCCTGCAGAGAATTCAATGGTGTTACTTTGAAATTCATGTCTACATGGAACTCCAGAATGCAGCCTTATTTGGAAATAAGGTCCTCGCATATATTATTACAGTAAGGATTGAGACGAGATCATACGGGATTAGGATGGCTCCTACATCCAATGAGAATATCGTTATAAAAGACAGAAAAGGATACACAGAGATACAGAGAAGGCGATGTGAAGACAGAGGTAGGAATTGAAGTGATGTGTCCTCAAGCGAAGGGACGCCAAGAATTGGGAGGACCACTAGAGGCTAGGATAACAGCATGAACAGTATCTCCCTCTCTCAGAGCCTTCAAAATGTACCAAGCCTGCTGACACCTTCATTTAAGACTTCTGGCCTCCTGAACTGTGAGAGGATAAATTTCTATTGTTTTAAGCCACCCAATTTGCGGTGATTTTTATGGCAGCCCTTGGAAACAGATACAAAGCCTTTCAGGAAAGTTTTAGGGTTTATTAATATAAATCTTGCAAAAGTCTTGTTAAACTTATTCCTGGGCATTTTGCAGCTTTTATTGCTATTATGAATAAAATCTTTTTAAACATTTTTCTATCGGATTACTACTATGGATCTAAGGAAACTGTTATCTTTATTCTGACTTCTTTATTGAATATTGGTTGTAATTATTTTTTATTATTTCTATTGATTTTCTGAGTTGACCTTAAAAAACAACTTGAAGAAAATTAAATTTTATATTTCCACCATCCAGAGATTACTGCTGTAAACCTAAGTAGATTTCTTTGTGTTGACTATCTTAAATTTCTTGTGTAAAATCTCCTAGGTCATGATATAATGGTTTTTAATACATTGCTGAATTTATCTCATTAACATTTTATTTACAATATCTCTGTTCTCATTGGTGGAAGTTGCTCTATTGTCATGGTTCTTTTTGTACATCATAGATATGTTTGAAAATCTAATAAAAGCCTTGTACTTCCTTTTCTGGAAAAAAATATGTCACATATACACACAATTATCTATATGATTTCAAGGATTTGTGGACCCTCTTGAAATTCCATCCATGAACATCCCAGTGTCTAGAGATTCCAGGTTAAGAACTGTTGTCTACTTTTCCATTTAATACCTCCCTTACTAGGCTCTGGTATCAGAGCTATGCTAAAATTGGAAGCTCTCGTTTTCTCTGTCTCTCCTTTCTTTTCCTTTCCTTGTAGATTTGACAGAATTTATGTCTAAAGTCTTTTTGGGCCTTTGACATTATATTTTTAAAATTTTGATTACTCTATCCAGACTATGTCTTTTTGAATAAATTTTAATAATTTGTTTTAAAAAAATGTCTATTTTACCTGGAATTTTAATTTTTACTTGTTATATCTGTATTGGTTGAAGACAATTTCCTTTTGGAATCTGGGCCTTTAAACCAATGTACTTGGCCAGATATGGTGGTTTATGCCTGTAATCCCAGCATTCTGGGAGGCCAAGTGAGGAGGATCGCTTGAGTTCAGGAGTTTGAGACCAGCCTAAGCAAGAGTGAGACCTCATCTCTACTAAAAATAGAAAAATTAGCCAGGCGTGGTGGCTCGTGCCTGTAGTCCCAGGTACTCAGGAGGCTGAGGCAGCAGGATTGCTGGAGCCCAGGAGTTTGAGGTTGCTGTGAGCTAGGCTGAAGCTAGCACTCTAGCCCAGGCAACAGAGCGAGACTCTGTCTAAATAAATAAATAAAAATAAACCAATGCACTTTATAATGAGACTTTTTTATTTAAATAATCTCACTATGTTTTAAATTAATTGAAGCCCATGGATGTTAAAAACATTTGGCTAAGTAAACTTGATTATAATGCAGCAGTTTTAATTTAGGTCAAAATTTATCCTGAAACAAGTGTTGTTGATACTGTCTGTCTATCTATCTGTGTTGCTTCTTGGACCTGGGAAGCCTGGAAGACTACAGAGAGTGTTTTGATGATTGTCTCTCCCAGGCAGTCTGAAGCAACAGGACCCAGAGTTGCTGCTGAAGTTCACCTGATAAAAGAACAGCTATTCCTCATGTAATTTAGGAACTACTGCTCAAATAGTGCCCAATTTCCAAACTCCTTACATACCTGACCGAAAAGTAGAAGTCCATTCTTTCAACTTTGTAATTCCTTTTCTGTTGTCAGTTTGTTTTTGTTTTTTGTTTTTTTCTTTGAGACAAAGTCTTGTTCTGTCCTCTGGGCTGGAGTGCAGTGGCTTCCCGTAGCTCACTGCAGCCTCAAACTCCTGGGCTCTAGCAATCCTCCTGTCTCAGCCTCCCGAGTAGCTGGGACTGCAGGCGCACACCACCATGCCCAGCTAATTTTTCTATTTTCAGTAGAGATGGGGTCTTGCTCTTGCTAGGTTGGTCACAAATTCCTGACTTTACACAATCCTCCCGCCTCAGCCTCCAAGAGTGCTAGGATTACGGGCGTGAGCCTGTAATAATTACATTATTTTTAACGATACTTAAACTTTTCACGCTTCTTCCGTAAGTTCATTAGGAGCCACTCCACTCTCTACTCCATTGCTTTCTTGCATCCTATGTGATAATGGAATCTCTGAAATTGTTATTTGTTTGTAGTAATCTGTTCCCACCTCCCCATCCCTGCCAAAGGCATTAATGTGTTCTCTTTATCCATGGTGTTCTGAAATTTCAGAATGTGTCTGCGTATGAATCTTTTTTTTAATTTCAATTCATCTTGTTCTGTACTTAATAGGTCCTTTCAATATATAGTTTTACAACTTTCTATAAACTCTGGGGGATGTTCAGTTTATCTTTACCATTCTTTTCCCTCTGTTCTCTATTCCTGGAGCTCCTATTGGACAAATATTTGTTCTTTTAGTTGTTCTGCCTCACTTGACAATTTTTCCCTCATGTTTTCTGTCTTTTGGTCTTTTTGATCTATCTTCCAAGAGATTTTCTTTACTTTCCCTTGCATTCCTTCTGTTTACTTTTCTATTTTGGTGACCATATTTTTAATCTCCATAAATTCTTTATTGTTTTCTGATTGCTCCTTTTTCATAGTAGTCTTTCCTGGATCAATGGATATAATATCTTCTCTTTTTGGACACTAATAGGGATCCCTTGTGGTTTCTTATGTTTTATGAATTATCTATATTTCCACTGCTGGGTTAATTTTTGGTTTTTGTTTGCTTTTTGTTTTTCAGACAGAGTCTTGCTCTGTCACCCACCCTGGAGTGCACTGGCACCATCATAGCTCACTGCAACCGCCAACTCCTGGGCTCAAGTGATTCTCCTGCCTCAGCCTCCCAAGTGGCTGGGACTACAGGTGTGCGCCACCACACATGGCTAATTTTTTTCCATTTTTAGTAGAGAGGGGGTCTTGCTCTTGCCCAGGCTGGTTTTGAACTTCTGACCTCAAACAATCTTCCCACCTTGGCCTCCAGGCCCTGGGTTAGTTCTTTTGATGTTTATTTTGATTATTCTCACTTAAGCTACAGATTTTCCTACTGATCCATGATCTTTCACTCACATTTTTGTGAATCAAGAACAAGTTTGATTGACATAAGTGGTTTGGATGGGGTTTTCTTTGCCCTGTTCCTGAATTTGAGCTGGGTTTTGTATATGTGAGTAGGAATGTGAATGATGGGGTTCACTTTAGGATGCTGGGACAGGTGGTCAGGATGGGCCTCTCCCCAAATGCCAGAGCAAAGTGGGTCCTCTCTCGTGCTCCAATCTCTACTCTGAGCCACTATCGTAAGAAAACACTACATATGCTGCCTAAATTCCTTCAGAAATGATCTTATCCACCTTGGTGTGAGGCAAAAACCCTTGCTGCGTAGGATGACGGCAGGGGACAAAAACCAACGGCAGCAGGACTCCATGCTCTGGCTTCCTCAGTCCCGGAAGGTATATGCCCACCTTTGGAGCCGGCAGGAGGTCATCAGCACTCATAGTTATGGATTGAGTAGGGAAGGTATATTCCTTGCAGGAGATTCAAACGCTTTTATCTGAAGATTAAGTCAAAAGCAGTAAGTGTCCACTTTAACAGGCAAGTTGTTTAAAATCATTTTACGAGTGCATTTTGGTAAAGTACTGTGACTGAATCAAGGAGGTTAGAAATAAGGAGCAGCATGATAGATAAAGCAATCTAATCTAAACAACACCATCAGTGACCATTGTGTGAAAAGCTAAAGAGCCAATGGTTAAACATTTTTCTCAGCTTAGCCTTGGCCCAGTCCACATTAGTTGGGGGTAGAAAGGAAGAGGCTGTGAGGAGAGAGACATTTCAAACCACTAACACCAGAGCAAAAATGCGCTAGGCTCCAGTAGAGACCACCTTCCAGTTTCTGATCCACTGAAAATCTTCCCCTTAAAATGAGCATAGGATAATCACGGGAGGAGAAGAATGTGGATGTGGAAAAGACATTTGGAAATTTACAAATGTTGAAGGCCTATTCTCTCCATTTGTTTCTCCCCCTTTATTTGCAGAGATCCTATCCACTTCAAAGACTTTTCTGAGCGCTGACAAGAAAGAAGTTCTGCCAAATTGGAACCTTTTAAATAGATCAAGATTTTCAACATATTCCAAACATGGTTAGATTAGATGCAGATAAATCTCAACCACATCACAATGTTGATGGGATCATTCATTTCCTTTCTTTTTAGCAGAATAACTGTCATTGCCAAACACACATCAGGCATTTAGCCTGAACAAATGTTGTAGTAATCAAAATAGAGGGTAAACAGCTTATCCAGTTTCCCATCTGTGCTTCAGCTGTGATGTTTAATTTTCATTTCCTCCTTTCAGTTGACATCCTAACCTAGTCAGGGAGGTCTGATAGCCCTTTCCAGGGGATGCTGTTACTTCCTTATTCTTACATAAGAGCCGGAATTCCATTTGGAAAGAGAAATTACATTGGGCTTGATCAATAACCTCAAAGAACTAAGAGAAAAAAATTACCTGTTATCTGACTTTAATATGTATTCTATGTCCATGATTTGTGTTCTTGCGTTAATTGTAGGATCACTAGCAATTAGATTAGCAATTGTTAACATCTAAATTTGATTTAAATGCAAAAAGAATCAATACTCGAGCTAAATGTTTAAATATCAGGACACTAAAAAGTCTTCCCAACTGAATTAGTTTTTGCTTTCTGCATTTTGCTTTATTTTTTTTTTATTGTTTATGTATTTATTTTTGCCCTGGAGTTTTGATGTCCAGTGCTTTCTGCATTTTAGAAGACTGGGCATATCTAAAAGAGAAGAAACATACCTACTGTTGTAAATGACATTGTAAATACATTGCCATAGTCATAGAAATGAAGGCAGTGGCACGCATGGGAACAGTTAATGGTAAGTATAGTCTGTGAAACTAAAATATCTTAGCACTCGCATTTGATAAAAAATTATGGTAGTTACAATGGCTGGTGTTTTCGAGCACTTATTAGATGTTTAACACTGTTATTTTATTTTTCTCATTTAATCTGCACAAAATCATATGAAACAGACACTGAGTCCAGGAGGATCTGCCTCCCACCAAATCTAAAGTGTGGATGTTGGGTTGAAGCCCAGGTCTGCTGACTACAGATTTAGAACCCATCACCAGTACACTATGTTTTAAAGTTGCGATTTTAGATATTCGAAACAGTCTTGATGGAGCTTTAAAGGACAGAAAGTCCAAAAGACTGATATATATAAATAAAGATTGTGGAGTTTATCAACCACTGGCTCTTATATTTGACCAGATTAACTCTCTTGTTAATTCCGATTCCTCTGTAACACTAAATATTGTTTATTGAATTAGAGTCTACAACTGTAGATGAAATTTACTAAATTGTTTTAACATGTTCAAATCTTTAAATTCTCCCAAATTCTCTAATTGAGAACTACTAGAGTATATACAATCACAGACCATAGAAACATTTATGAATCTGAGTTGGGGTGAGAGCTAAACCTACCTCTGTGTGTGTGTGTGCGCGCGTGTGTGCATGCACTCAAAGGTATATTTATGCAGACACACACACACACACACACACACACACACGTATGTGTGCCTGGCTGTCTGTCAGTGGAGAAGTTGCCTGGTTAGATGGAACTTCAGACAAATAAACTGCATTTAAACATTGTCTCTGTTTTAAAAACAGCAAGACCCCTTGGTGCAGATTGTCCTAGTTCTTTGTTTGTTCTCAAGAATCACTTGAGAAGCCAATCACAGTTATGCAAATGTATGTCATGTAGGCCCCTGGGCCCTAGAGAAAGTGTGTAACTGGATCTTCTGTGTCTTGACAAAGGCTGCCCTTACCAATAGCCATTGGTTTGTAGAGTTGGACCCCAGGGAGGGGAGGTAGAAATGGAATGAGTAAATTTGCAAAAATGCCTGAAAACCACCATTTTCTCTTCTGTAGTTCAATATTATTAGAACATCACTGAAGGACTCAGATAATCTTGACCGAGGTCAAACCATAGGAAAGGACACCAGTAACCCCCAAATGGAAATTACTCTGGGGCAAGGAAAGTGTGACCTGGTGGCCTGCTTCAAAAACAGCATGCAGAGCATGTGGGTGGTCTTGGTATAGCATGTTAGTGAGGCTGGATGTCCCTTCTGACATTGTTGCCTGGGCAGAGAGGATGTGCTTTAGAAGCAAATGATTGAACATGTGAAAGTAAAGCAACACCAATCGTACTCCAACCCTGCAATTTTCGGGCCGAATACAGCATTGGAAGCAGAGGCTCATCCTTTCTTAGTGCAACCACTTTAAAACAAGGTAAGTTATTTGAACCCCAACAACTGGAGTATAAATAGCAGCAATATTTAAACACTTATTCCACCTTTCCCAATTCTGATATTCAACCTCAGATATTCAGGTTTGACTACACTGACAGGTATATTTTGAGTAATATTTTCATTTTAGGGAAAAATGTTTTATTTGGGAATATCTTAATAGCCCTAACATTTATTTCTTTTGAACTTAATTTGCTTTGCCAAAGATTATGTCAGTTTGGAATAATTAATCCCCACCATTTTGTCAAAAATGTTTGTGTTGGATATATTCAGGACCTTGAAAAGCTCCGCCCATCCTGTTCTATCCTTTGCTGCCATGGGAAGGTCTTTCTGCAGAACCGTGTCACCCAAATCATGCTGCAAGTATACAGGACAGCAATCACTTGAGGAAAATGAGGTAGATGAAGTGAATTGAAGATCTCATAGCTGGCCAGCAGTAGCTGTGGAATCTAAATGGGTTATTCTTGACTTTTACAGGTCCTCCCCGCCCACTGTTAAGTGCTGATAATTCTTTTGAATGGTTTTCCAAACTGAAAAGTGCTCTTCAAGGAGGAGGCAGATCTGGGTTCAAATCTTGAAGCTTCTACTTATCTTTGGTTGGACAAGTCACCTAAACTCCATGAGCCCTGGTGTCTTCATGTGTAGAATGAGAGGAAATGATATAAATTTTGCAGAGTTGTTAGGATTTGATGAGCATTTTTTTTTTTGAACTACAATTTTCAAATTCTTGATACTATAGTGTGAGTATAAGAAACACCATGGGGGTTATCCTGGTGGTCTCCAAACTTTGCAAATTAGAATATACTTTACTCCTAAGTTGTTTTTTTTTTTTTAAGAGATAGTGGGGGAGAGGGATGTCTCACTATGTTGCCTAGGCTAGATTCAAACTCCTGGGCTTAAACAATCCTCCCATCTCAGCCTCCCCAGTAGCTGGGACCTCAGGTACATGTCATGTGCCCAGCTAACTTATCCTCAGGTACGTGCCATGTGCCCAGCTAACTTATTGAGAATACACCAAGTGTTTTATCATAGGACTTAAGAATCTCAAGAGAAATAAATAAAATGGTCAAGAGCTTGTAGGTCAACGTGAAGTGATACGAAGAGCTCTGATCAGCAGGCCAGTTCTGATTCCCAGCTATCATTCATGAAAGAGCTTAACTTGCATTCATTCATTGAACAAATTTTTTAAAATTTTATTTTATTTTTATAGGAATAATAGAAACAATTTCATTAAAAACATTTTTAAAAAGTTATATTTGAATTGGGTATTGCTAAAAAATATTTTACTCTGTGGTATTTTTATTGATACATAATATTTGTACATATTTATGAGGTACATGTAATATTTTGTTACATGCATAGAATGTGTATTGATCAAGTCAAGGTATTTGAGATATCCATCACCTTGAGTATTTATCATTTCTTTGTGTTAGGAACATTTTAAGTCATCTCTTTTAGCTATTTTGAAATATATAATACATTGTTGTTATTAATAATTATAGTCACCCTACTCTGCTATTAAACATTAGAATTTATTTCATTCCTTCTAAGTGTATATTTGTACCCATTAACCAACATCTCTTCATCTCCCAACCCCGTACACACCCTTCCCAGCCTCTGTTATCTATCACTCTACTCTCTACCTCCACGAGAACAACTTTTTTATCTCCCATATGAGTGTGATATTTGTCTTTCTGTGCCTAGCTCACTTCGCTTAACATAATGACTTCCAGTTCCATCCATGTTGCTGCAAATGATTGTTGCATGTTGTTGCATTCTTTTTTTATGGCAAATAGCATTCCATTGTGTTTATATATCACATTTCCTCATCCATTCATCTGTTGATGAACACTTACTTGATTCCGTATTCACTATTGTGACTAGTGCTGCAATAAACATGGGAGTGCAGGTATCCTTTTGATATACTGATTTCTTTTCCTTTGGATAAATACCCAGTAGTGGGACTGCTGGATCTTATGGTATTAATAGTTCTACTTTTAGTTTTTTGAGGAATATCCATATTGTTCTTCATAATTGTACTAATTTACATTTCCAGCAACAGCGTATAAGAATTTCCTTTTCTCCACATCCTCACCAGCATCAGTTATTTTTTGTCTTTTTCATAATAGTCATTCTAACTGGTGTAAAATGATGTCTCATTGTGGTTTTGATTTGCATTTCCCTGATGCTTAGTTATATTGAGCATTTTTTCATATGCCTATTGGCCATTTGTTATCTTCTTTTGAGAAGCTTCTATTTATGTCCTTTGCCCATTTTTTAATGGAATTATTTGTTTCATTACTATTGAGTTGTTTGAGTTCTTTATAAATTCTGAATATTAGTCCTTTGTTGGATGAATAGTTTGCAAATATTATCTCCCATTCAACAGATTGTCTCTTCACTCTATTGATTGTTTCCTCTGCTGTGAGGAAGATTTTTAGTTTAATATGGTTCCATTTGTCTGTTTTTGCTTTTGTTGCCTGTGTTTTTAAGGTCTTAGTCATAAAATCTTTGCCTAGACCAATGTCCCTATGTTTTCTTCTAGTAGTTTATAGTTTGGGTCTTACATTTAAGTCTCTAATCCATCTTGAGTTGACTATTGTATATTGTAAGAGATAGAGATCCAGTTTCATTCTTCTGCATATGAATATCCAATTTTCCCAGCACCATTGATTGAAAAAGGTATCCTTTCCCCAGTGAATGTTCTTGGTGTCTTTGTGAAAAACCAGTTGGCTGTAAATATGTGGATTTATTTCTGGGTTCTGTATTCTGTTGCTTTGTTCTGTGTGTCTGTTTTTATACCAATACCATGCTGTTTCAATTACTATAGCCTTGTAATATATTTTGGGGTTTTTGTTTTTTGTTTTTGAGATAGGGTCTCACTCTGTCACCTGGGCTAGAATGCCGTGGCATCAGCCTAGCTCACAGCAACCCCAAACTCCTGGGCTCAAGCAATCCTCCTGCCTCAGCCTTCCAAGTATCTGGGATTATAGGCATGCACCACCACGCCCAGCTAATTTTGTTTTGTTTTGTTTCTATTTTTAGTTGCCTGGCTAATTTCTTCTATTTTTAGTAGAGATAGGGTCTTGCTCTTACTCAGGCTGGTCTTGAACTCCTGACCTCAAGCAATCCTCCCGCCTTAGCCTCTCGGAGTGCTGGGATTACAGGCATGAGCCACCATGCCTGGCCATCTTTGTAATATATTTTGAAGTCAAGTAGTGTGATGCCTCCAGCTTTTGAACGAATATTTATTGAACATCTATTATATGCCAAGCATTGCTCTAAGTCCTGGGGAAATAGCAATGAAGAAAAGAGACAAAAATCTCTACCCTTGGAGAGGTTATGTTCTAGTGGCATGTATTATATAGCAGGCACTTGTTCTGGTGGTGGATTGCTGTGTAATTTAGCACCAAAAGTAATGGTACAAAAATATACTTGAACAAAACTCAGTTGGCAATTCTTTTGCTTCGTGTGTTATCCACTGTGGTCACTGGTTTCTATTTAGCTGACAGCTGGTCTGGTCTGGAAAGTCCATACAGCTTTACTCAGATGCCTGGCACCTTGGGCATCTGAGGCAGGATGGCAGGAAAGCTGGCCTCAGTGGCCCCTCTTCTGCTCAATGTAGTCTCAAGATCTCTCCAGAAGGGTAGTCAGACTTCTTACATAATATCTGGGTTCCCCCAGAAAGAGCATTCCAGGAGATCAAGGCAGAAGCTAAAAGGCTTCTTCTGACCTAGACTTGGAAGTCAAGCAGCATTGCTTCAGCTGCATTTCATTAGTGACAAATGAGTGCCTGCTGCCAGTGTGGATTCAGGGGGATGGGAATTATTAATAGATCCCATTTTCCCATGAGAGAAATTTCAGAGAATCTGTAGGCATTTTTATGCCACACTGTTCATGTGTTAACTCATTTAATCCTCACAACAAGCCTATGAGGTAGGTACCCTTAAGTCACACTCATTTTACAGATAAGGAGACTAAGACAATGAGGTTAAGGAACTTGCTCAAGGTAACATAGCCAGTCAGTAACACAGCCAGAATTCAAAAAAAACCTGGAATCTAGCATTAGAGTCCAATTTTTAACTACTACGCTTTACTCCCTCAAGTTTGCATTATCTTGGACAGTTCATTTAAAAGAGCTGGGTCTCAGTTCCTCGTACACGAAATGAGAGGCTAAGATTGGATGCGTTTCCCACCTCAGTATGCCTATTCTCAAAAACGGAAAATAACAAGTGAAGTTGAGGATGTGAAGAAATTAGAACTCTTGTGCACTGTTGCTGGGAATGTAAAATGGTGCAGCCACTGTGAAAAACAATATGGTGATTCCTCAAAAAAATTAAAAATAGAATTATTATATGACTCAGAAATTTCACTTCTGAGTGTATACCCAAAAGAACTGAAAGCAGGGGCTCAAAAACATATTTGTACAATGTTTATAGCAGCATTATTCACAATACCAAAAGGTGGGAGCAATACAAATGTCCATCAACAGATGAATGGATAAACAAAACGTGGTATAGACATACAAAAGAATATTATTTAGCTTTAAGAAAGAATTAAATTCTGACATATGCTACAATGTGGATGAACCTCAAGGATGTTATCCTTAGTGAAATAAGGCAGTCACAAAGGGACAAATATTTCATGATTCCTCTTATATGAGGTACCTATAGTAGTCAAATTCATGAGTCAGAAGGTAAAAGGGTGGTTGCCAGGGGCTGGTAAGAGGGAGAAATGGGAAGTTATCATTTAATGGGTACAGAGTTCCATTTTTGCAAGATAAAAGTTCTGGAGATTGGTTGCACAAAAAAGTAAATGTATTTAACACTACGAAACTGTACAATTAAAAACGGTAACAACAGTTAATTTTATGTTATGTGTATTTTACCATAATTGAAATAAAAAAACAATGGATGAGTTTCATCTTCAGCTTTTTATAATTCTACATAATTTTAATCCTATATCTAGTATAATAGTAGTTGCTTTTATTGGACTGAGAAATAAATCTGTAACAAGAATAATCCATTACGGGTTGGTGCCTGGTCTCATAATTTTACAGAAAGTAGTGAATTAAGTCATAAGAAGGTAGAGCATACAGTATAATCTTTCCCCCTCAAACATTGAAATAATGAGTCATTAACAAAGGTGTCTAGTGTTGTATACAGAAAGTGACTGAAATACACAATAAGAATTAGCAAATCAAACAGTGGAAGGCAAACTCAGACAAGACTCCTTTATGCCCATCAGGACAGGCCAAAGCAAATAAGGGTATTTTGCATTGTGCTGAGAAGGTCAATAAACACAGAGTTGGCCAGTTCAGGAGAGGCAGAAAAATGTAGAAACCAGGGCCTTTGGAATTGAGCCTCACCCCAAAATTCAAACCACAGGATAGCACTCAAATGCAAGCAGGGTTTCTGTTGCCTGGAAGGTGACTTGGGGAAAAAAAAACTAACCAGGTCCTGGGTATCACAAAACTATTTTACCAGGCCATTTAAGGCCTTGATTCCAAGCAAGGGTGATTCCAAGTTTTAATTAGAAGGTGAATATAGTTGTTTTCTCAAGTGACTATAAGGTCTGTAAGGAAATATTTTAGAGACGCCATTGAACCCCGGGGCAATAGGGATAAAGAAGGAGGTCGTGTTCTTTTTTCACTTTAAAACTTTCTTCACTTTAAAACTTTCTTCCTGATTATCCAAGTAAAACTTGTTCATTGAAAAATGCAGTGGACATGTGTTATTTTGCTGGCCTAGCAGCTCTCTTCTTTTCTAGGTACATCAAACTCTTCATCCCCCTGCACTAACCATCTGGCCAGTGGATGCTGCCTTTCATAAACCTGCCTTCATGTCCACAGTGATCGCTGGAAGAGTACATGACTGACCCAAGTTAGCCAATGACACTTTCTTATTACCACCACCATGGCCACTCTGATCGGGTAGCAGTTGGACATGTGATCTAAAGTGTGCCAATGACAATTTTTCCTTGGGATTGTCTTAGTTGGACTTCCCCAAACAAAGGGGGGACATTCTCTGTTTTTCTAGCGCAAAACTAGAAAATGTGAATCCAGAAGCCGCTGGCAACAGGGTTCAAAGGCTTGTGGAGAAGACAGACCTACCCTAGGAGACATTGATCCCCAAGTCCAGAGAAGAGCAGAAAGGAGAATTGGAAACAGTCCCTGGTTCCAATCAGTACTAGTAACTCGTTCCGTGAGCCAATAAATATACTTTTTACTAAGCTGGTTTGAGTTAGGTTTCTGTCACTTAAAACCGGAAGAGTCCTAACTAGTATCAGACAGACAAGTATAAACAAACAGAATAATACACTTCCATAGTGCTACTACCTAGTGGCAACAACTGATAACATCCTGGCATGTGCACTTACACACTTAAGGCCTTCTAACTAACCTCCCCGCCCAACCCCCATTTCTTTTCTTCTCAAATTAGGAGTGTAACTTATACCCTTTGGGGTTCTGTTATTTTTCTACAACATTGTATCATTTTCCAGTGTCATTGAAAAAGTTATAACATAATTATAATTTTTTTATAACTGTTCCCGTAATATTGGACATTTAGTTTATTCCCAAGTTTTTGGTGCATCTCGGATATAAATTTTTATTTGTATCATACATTATTCCTTTGGGATATGTTGTTGGAAAGAGAATTACTGAGTCAAAGATTATGAATAGTGATTTTGAAAGTTTTTTACTTTTGTTGAAAAAGAGATATATGATAAAACAAATTAAATACCTTAAAAGGATATAAACAAGCCATCCTTCATCTCTGACCTTGAATCTTATTTCTTCTCCCCAGACTATCTCTGTGTGCGTATCTGTGTGTGTGTACATATTCCCCTTCCACTTTTGAAGAAACCCACCAAATTATGGTATTGTAGAAATACTGTTGTATACTCTGATTTTCACAGTTTTAACAATATGTTTTTTTAACGGTGGTGTGGCATTAATTACCCCTTCTAATGATTGACATCTAAGCCTTTTCCAGGCTTTGCTACTACAAACAAGTCTACAGTGTGTACCCTTATATATAGAAGTATCACAAATATGAAAAAAAAGTATCTTTAAAACAAATTTCTAGAAGAGAAATTACTGAGTCAGAGTATATACATTTTTATTGTGATTGGCAATCCCAAAATTTCTCTTCAATGGTTATTCCAAAAGACTCCCATTGGTAATGTATGCAAGAGCATGCTTCCTGATACCATCATCAAGTTAATGTGTTAACAAATTTTTGTATCTTTACTCATGTGATCAGCAAAAACTTGTTTATTTTTGTAGTTGTAATTTAACAAACTACTTTCTGCAAAGACTTTACCACTTAATACTTCCATCTGTAATATATGAAATTGTCTGCCCTATTGCATCTTCATCAGCATTAAGCATCATTATTTTAAATCTTTACCAATTAATAGACATTAATAGTATCTCACTTTAAAATCTTGTATCTGATTCATTCATGTAACATTTATTTCCCAAGCACCTATTGCAGTAGAACATTGTTCTAATAACAATGGTAAGATTCCATCCTTGCCCTCATGGAGCTTACATTTCTTTGATTACTAATGAGTCTGAATGTTTAAAAATGAGCAGTTTAAAAGCCAAGTATGGGCCAGGCATGATGGCTCATGCCTGTAATCCTAGCACTTTGGGAGGCTAAGGGAGGAGGATCGCTTGAGGCTAGGAGTTCAAGACCAGCCTGAGCAAAAGCGAGCCTCCCATCTCTACTAAACATAGAAAGAAATTAGCTGGGCAACTAAAATAGAAAAAATTACCAGACATGGTGGCACATGCCTGTAGTCCCAGCTACTTGGGAAGCTGAGGCAGGAGGATCATTTGAGCCCAGGAGTTTGAGGTTGTTGTGAGGTAGGCTGACACCATGGCACTCTAGCCCAGGCAACAAACCAAGACTCTGTCACAAAAAAAAGAAAAACAAAGTAAAAGCCAAGAATGGTGGCATGAGCCTGTAGTCCCAGCTACTTGGGAGGCTGAGACAGGATCTCTTGAGCCCAGGAATTCAAGGCTGCAGTGCACGATGATCACACCTATGAATAGCCACTGCACTCTAGCCTGGGCAACATAGTGAGACCCTCTCCCATTCAAAAAAAAAAAAAAGAGCAGTTTGAAGTTACATTTTAAACTAGGAATTGTACATTGCCTCAAATTTTTAAGGAGATACAAGATACAATAATTTAAAGGTGATGTTTATCATTCTGATTGAAAGTGGAATGTATAGATCTGTAGTGGAAAAGGGGCATTTCCACTCAATGATATGATGATTTCCATTCTATTATCTAGAAGGAAGAGCTTCATAGGCTTCAAGGAAGTAGGCCAAATACATTAGCAGATACTACTCATTGAACTGCTCCCCACCCCTCAGTGTCTTTGTCCCTTTTTCACTTTAGGAATAGAATTTTCTCACTTTTTAGCAGGGCATATGGCCGCTTAGCTAGAGATCTCATTTTCCTTGGAGCTAGGTAAGAACATGTGATTAGCTTTGGGCCAATGATATGTAAGAAGTGATATAAGCAATATCTTGATTATTTCTTAAAGAGGTAGCATGTATTCTAGAAATAACAGGGTTTGGCAATTAATGTTGATGGTTGCAAAGACCAACCGCCAGCCTGGGACCCTGGATGACCTGATTAGGCAGAACTGTCTTGTCAACTGAGACTACTCACTTCTGGACTGTTCCTTGAGAGAAATAAAGCTCTGCCTTATTGAAGTCACTGTAATTTGGGGTCTCTTTAACATCAGACAGGCCTGTATACTAATTGATGTATTTATGTAATGTGATATGGTATGAAAGGTGCTACAGAGGCCCAAAATATCTGTTCTGCCGGCCTATATAATGCCTAAAATGTCCATTGTCCTCATTAGGGCATCCTCCCTCTGAGTTAAGGTAATGTTTCAAAAAAAAAAAGGTACTGTCGAATACCAGCTTATCAAATAATGACAGACATTGAGATATTGCTAGAATAAAAGGGCTAGTGTCCACTTAAAGTTGAGACATGCAGAGTCATATCACATTTCTTTACTGTAGGCTCTTTCAGAGTATTTCCTGTACTTGTGTGCATTGTGAACATTTAAGAGTGTCATAAAATAAATTTAAAAATTACATTTCCAAAATATAAGTTGCTGAAATTTAATCCATTTTTGTGGAGCATTTCAATGGACTAATGTTCCTTGAAACATGTAGTGGAAAAAACTAATTAAGACTTTAGGACTGTGCCTGGTAGCTCACACTTGTAATTCCAGCCCTTTAGGATGCCAAGGCCAGAAAACTGCTTAAGGCCAGGAGTTTGATATCAGCCTGGGGAATTAGCTGGGCATGGTGGTGTGCACCTGTAGTCCCAGCTACTCTGGAGACTGAGGCAGGAGGATCGCTTGAGCCCAGGAGTTGGAAGTTGCAGTGAGCTATTACGATGCCACTGCACTCTAGCTCCAGCAACAGAGCCAGACCCTATCTCAAAAAAAAAAAAAAAAAAGAAAAAAAAAAGAAAAGAAAAGAAAGAAAATGAAGGAAAGAGAGAAAGAAAGAAAGAGAGAGAGAAAAGACTTTAGACTCTAAGAACACTTTTTAAAGGTTCTTGAGGAGGGGCTGAGGAATTAACATAGATTCTGGTTATGAATATTTTCTCTAATAGATTTTGGAAGCCATTGATTTTGGCATTACCCTGAAAGTGGAGACAGTCTATCTGTGGATTCACTATTTTTAGGGGAGTAGTTTGGAGGGGTGATAACAAGCTTGGAACTCTGGGATTACTGTAGACAGATTAGGTCACTGGAATACACCCAATAAATCTGATTATCTCATTTCTGCGTGTATTAGTCAGTTATTGCTACATTATTGCTACAATATTGCTGCATAACAAATAACCTTACAAATTTTAGTGATTTACATAACAAATATTTTTTTCTCACCCTGGATCTATAGGTCAGCTGGGGTGGCTCTGTTTTGGTCTGTGAGTTGGGTTCAGCTCTGCTCCACATATCTCTCCTTTTGCAACTAACAGATTTCCAGGGTATGTTATTCTTGTGGCAAAAGTACAAACAGATGGAATCTCCTCTCCAAGATGGCAAATTTAAAGGCTTTGGTTAGATGTTATTATATATCTGGTCACCTTCCATTAGTCGAGGCAAGTCACACAGCCTAGCTCAATACCAGGGAAGCAGAGAAGTATAATTATCTCAAGGACAAGGCACTGCAAAGTCAAATGGCAAAAGGTGTAGGTGCATACATATCGAAAACTTCTAGAGTTATGTGTCTTAATTAAGCAATTTAACTTATAAGAATTAATCTTAATGAAATAATTATCAGTGTGCCCAAAGATATAACTATAAAGATATTCTTGAAAGCATTTCTCATATTATAAAAAAATTGGAGGCTGGGTGCAGTGGCTCACGCCTGTAATCCTAGCACTGTGGAAGGCCGAGGCGGGCGGATTGTTTGAGCTCAGGAGTTCGAGACCAGCCTGAGCAAGAGAGAGACCCCCCCGTCTCTACTGAAAATAGAAAGAAATTAATCGCACAACTAAAAATACATAGAAAAATTAGCCGGGCATGGTGGCGCATGCCTGTAGTCCCAGCTACTCAGGAGGCTGAGGCAGAAGGATTGCTTGAGCCCAGGAGTCTGAGGTTGCTGTGAGCTAGGCTGACGCCACGGCACTCACTCTAGCCAAGGCAACAAAGTGAGACTCTGTCTCAAAAAAAAAAAATTGGAAACAATTTAAATTTAACAGTAGAGAATCTGTTGAATAAATTATAATCTATCCAAACAATGGAATTCTATGCAGTAAATCGAAAGGGTAATAATAAGTAATAATTGCTATATGCTTTACTAAGTACTTTGCATGCAACATTTCATATAATTCTTGCAAAAATCTTTGAGGGAGCTATTATAATTCTTCCCGGTTTACAGATGAGGAAGCACGGGAGACAAAGTAATCTGCCTAGTGTCACTCAGCTAGTAAGTGGCAGTTTGTGATGATTAATTTTATCTGTCAACTTGATTGGGTTGTAGGGTGCCCAGATATTTGTCAAACATCATTCTGGATGTTTTTGTAAGGATTTTTTAGATGAGATTAACATTTAAATTGGTATACTAAGTAAATCAGTTTTGCCCTCCATAATGGGGAGACACTAATCCACTTAACTTAGTTCATAGATGTTAAAGACTGACCATCTTTCAATCCTCAGTGCTGACCTCAGTACTTGCCACATGCACAATGGGGTTTGGTTTAAACTGAGTAAACCTATGGAACCAGGCAATGCTTTGGGAGCCTTTCAAGGCTCCTGGTGTATCTAAAGCAGGTCCTTTAGCATAATTTTGCTCCCTTACAGAAGGTAAAGAAGTACAGAAGCTTGGATCCAAATCACAGGCCTGGTTTGTTGTTGATGTAAAAATACATTGGCATTGCCAAAATTTGGGCTTCAGCAGGATGGTGGCCATGGAAGTTGGAATCTACTAAGGAGTGTGTAACAATTCACCTGCTGAGAGAAGAAAAAGAAAAGAAAGAAAGAAAAAGAAAGAAAAAGAAAGAAAGAAAGAAAGAAAGAAAGAAAGAAAGAAAGAAAGAAAGAAAGAAAGAAAGAAAGAAAGAAAGAAAGAAGGAAAAGACTTGGGCTTCGTCAGGTTGGTACTTGAGAACTCAAATCTCCACTGAACGTTGCCAGATTTTTTACATCAGTGAAAATAAATGGGAAATGACTTATGTTTACCCAGACCTCTGGGAAGTATGCATATGCGGTAATGTGATCATCAGGCATTTAAGGTAACAGGATCAGATTTAGGATATTATATTAAAGCTTGCACTTAACTATTTCCTTTTCTTTATAAAAATTACTCTAATTTACAGACATATCTAACAGTTTTCATGGAGAAACCTAACTAAGAAAGACTGAAAAGAGGTTTGTCAGCATGAATTAATTAAAAATTTTGGATTACAGAAAAAAATTAAAAAGCAGTTTGATTTACAGGCCACATGATAACTTAGAAAACATTTTCATGGATCTGCATTGGTAAACAGAGAGAAATACTTTATATTTAGTATTCAATGGCTACTACATTTGGGAGGATTTCTAAGGGAGTTACAGTGTTTGATAAATTGTTTTCCCACCTTAGACACTTTATATATGGACCCAGTATTGCCTATACATTTAATTAACATTATTAATATGTACCATTTCAAATAAAATGAAAGTAAATTTTAGCTCAATTCATCCCTCCTTGAAATAACACAAATTCTGTATTAACGTAGTTTCTCTATAATAGGGGAGCTCAGTATTACGACGCTATCAGTTTGCTACCGTGTATGAAAATCAGTGCTCATTCTTGGAAAAACATATATGTGTTTGTTAAGATGTGTTCTTTTCAAATACAAGTAATATCAATATATCCGCCCAGAGTATTTTTAGAAAGTGTATCTATACAAAAGTATAAATAGCTTTCCTATACATCACCACTATTTTGAAACATTGATCTAAAAAGGCACACACACACACAAAGGCTCAGTGTGCTAATGCTCATTTGTCTGTCAATCTTCAGCCAATCTCTATTATTTGAAACACGGCCTCAGACTTGCAAGTGGAAAAACCTTGGAGAATTAAGCAAAATAATTACCATAAAGACCATCCACTAATAATAGAAGATTCAAAGAATCACTCTCAGGCTCTACCCCAAAAGGTATTGATTTATTTTTGTACTCTAAATAGGGATAACACTTAACCAGTTTAACTATATAGTTCCCTAATCCATAGCAGTGAAACGATTTAAAGGAATGAATGACTGTTAGAGTCACTATTCATTCACAGATAATTTTTAAGTGACTACTATATCCTATACATAATACTAAATGCCAGAAAACAAAGAAGAAAGTGCAAAGAGGCAAACAGGTACTTACAGTGATATAAGTGCCACACTAAAGGAAGGTATAAATCTCTGTCTAATCACAGAAAGACCCTGCACAATTCTACTTATAAGGGCGAGACAAGGCTTCCTGGAAGATGTGGCACTGAGTCGGTCTTGAGGATTGGGTTGTTATGAAAGAACCCGGTCCCTTTTGGGAATGGTTTCATGTGGCTAGAGATGTGACTAGGCAGAGAGGCAGGGCCTGGATCTTGGGGGCTTTGTATGGTAAGGGGTTTAAATGGGATTTTGTAAGCAATGAAGAGCCATTGAAGATTTTAGACTGGAAAATAAGGCGGGGATAACCCAAATTCTGAAAGTTCCATCTGGGTGTAGTTGTAGTGTGGCCAAAATGAAGACTAGACACTGGGTTAACAGGTAGGAGGCAGTTGTAATAATTCAGTTGAGCAAATGATAGTGCCTAAACTATAGGAGTAACCCTAGAAATGGAGAGGAAGAAATTGATTCAAGAGACAGTAAAAGAGCAGGCTTGGATAGACTTGTCATCTGATGGACATGGGGAGGAGAAAGAGAGAGAAAATTCCAAAGTGAATCCCAGATTTTTTGGTTTGGTCAATTGGGGGAATAAATGCTGCTAAAATGAGGAACACAGAGTGAGCAACAGGTTTAGGGAGAAGACGACAGTTCAATTTTTCACATATAGGATCTTAGGTGACAGGGACATTCTGAAAATATCTATTAGGGAGGTAGATTTACCATCCTGGAGTTCAGGGGACAGGTTTAGCTGGAACAATCAGCCCTAGCAGCAACAAGTGGCTTTGACTAACAGCAGGAGGTGGACAGTTTGGAGAGCACAAAATTCTGGGGACTTTTGGGGGCAAACTGTCCTACCTGTAGTTCAAGAGCTCCTGAAGTATTTCCTGCTTGACAGCTCAGGACATGGCAATAGTATTCCAGTTCCTGTCCTCTTGTACCATGCAATTTCATTCTCCAGAGTAGCCATGGTAACATTTTAAAGTATAAATCATTATTGCTACTTGCTTAAAAGCCACCAGTGGCTTCTCAGACTCACATCCAAACCCTATTTGGCGCAGACTGTGTCAAAGCTCTACCTGTGATCTGGCCCCTGCCTGCCTCTCTGGTTAGATCGATTGCATGACTCCTGGAGTTAACACTGTAATCCAGACACTGTGCTCCTCCCTCAGCGCCTTTGCATTTGCTGTTCCCAATGTCTACAATGCTCTTTTCTAGGTCTGCTGGCTGGCTGCCTCTCGCCATTCAAATATCTCTGCTGAAATGCTACTTTGAGCAATCTATGTCTCCCAACCTACCATTTTCCATTCTCAGTCTCATTACCCTTTGTTATTAACTTCATAGCACTGATCATCTCTGAACATATCTTGTTTATTTCTTTACCATCTACTGTATCGGAAATGGTGATGTGCAAGGGTAAATTTTCACATTTATTGTTTCTTAAGAGAAACTGGAAAAGTGGGAGGAAACCATAAAGCCGAAGGCTTTGAATTCTCATTGAGGGATTTCATTTAATTTGCTAGTTTCTCAGGAGTCTCAAAAATGTTTTTGTAGGGCAGTGACCTTGTCAAATGTTTAAAAATATTTGGTTAAAATATTACAAAAATGTAACCACTCCACAATCTTGACCCTATACTCATTTACTGAGACACTGTTCATGTTAACTGGTTTAACTACATAGAAAATAAGCTGGGCATTGTGGCTCATGCATGTAATCCCAGTAATTCAGGAGGCTGAGGTGAAAGGATTGCTTGAGCCCAGGAGTTCGAGGCTGCAATGAGCTATGTATGATCATGCCACTGCATTCTAGCCTGGATGACAGAGCAAGACCCTGTCTCTCTGAAAAAAAAAAAAAGAAAGAAAAGAAATTGCTAAATAAACTGAGTGACAAGAATATAAAAGTCTAGACATAATATATGAAATTAATTTGTTGGCTTTAACCAGTTTTACAGTAGAATTGCGCAGTTGGTCCCCAGTGTATTTTGTGAGTCTCCCCTTTATTTCACTGTTGGAAGCATAGAAAATGACATGTCATGTAATTTTAAAACTAGAGTCAAATTGTAGCAAGGCTAAGTCTTCTGCACACTAAGCAGCAATGCAGTTCTGCCCATTACTTTCAGTCAAACCACTGGTGGACCTAACTGTAGTGTAACAAGACTTTGGCTAAAAGACGGTATCCTAGGGATGCCTGATACTGAGCTCTTTCAATCAGGCTGGGAATAGAAGAGTCTTTGGATCCTTCAATTTAATTCCATTAAACCTTTTAGAGTACCTACTGTGTGCCAGATACCACACTCAGCTCTAGGGACACAAAAATGAGTAAGGTGCATTTCTTCCCTTCAAGGAGGATGAAATCTAATACGTCAGCTCTGAGTACATAGTACGGTTAATTGCATAATTCTATACAAAGACCAACAGATTATTTTTTTCCAAAATTATTCTAATTGGTCTTAAAAATATTTGCCAGCCTTTGAAATGTGTGGGGTTTTATTCTTACTCTTTTCTACTTTTCCAGGGATAAATAAATGCGACATTTCCTGTTTTTGCCTAGTAAGATGGGTTATTCATATTTTAAAAAGCACAGGATTCCACAAATAATTTTTACTACAAGGTATGTATAAATATAAAGTTTATTTAGCATAGTATTTAGAAAAATAAGTTCACATCATTTCAGAAAACAAATAAAACACTTAATTGTCCAGGCATAAACCCCCATTACAGTACAACATACATACTTTAGATCTCTTTGGTTGGGCAATTAAGCACAGAAATGTTCTGGGACATGCTCTGTGTGCCATCACCTAACAGTGCAGTAAAGACTCTGTCACCTCACCCCATGATATACATTCTGTAGAATTTTTCTTTATGTAAGGCACAGTAAAACCATATTGAGTATATAACTGGTTGCCTCTAAACATACAGTACATGCAACAAAAGATTAAAATTTTTTTGAGAACCCTGAAGCCAAAAGAGTCACATGCTATACAATTTTGATTAATTAAATGTATGGTGGTAATGCTAATTTAAATTAACATGAAATGTATCAGATAACAAGTAACCGTTAGGCTCTATCGTCTAAATCTTAGGAAGACTTTAAAACATCTTGTGTGAAATGTAATGCTTTTCCCCACAGTTTTCCTGAATTATTTTTATTACGAGATGATCTGTCAAAACATTTTAAAGAATGAAGAACTGGTGGCTATGTACTAATGCACACTTGTCTAGCATGTAGCAGGGCAGGCTGCCACATATGCCCAATAATCCAACTTTTAACATGCAAGATACAAGGGCATATACAGGGAGATTTAAGGTCAGTGTGTGATTTAACTACAGATTTTTATCTATGGCTATAACATCTACCTGCCTTTCATAACACAAGAAAGGCACTGAAATGTGTACAATTCAGAGTCTTTTCATTACTATAAATATACATGAGATATAAAGCAGTACAACACAGGTGCTCTTATTTGATTGAGGAACAAATGCACCTTGTCTTTAAACAATAGACTGTCCTTTACTAAATGTAACTAAGAGCTAAATGCCAAATCTGGCTGATAGAGTGCATAGATAGAGAGGCTTACACCAAAAATCCCACAGCCAGCAGCAGGGGTTGGGATTTGCAGGGAGTTATTTACCCCTATTCTGATCTTCAGGGATCATTGGAGGATCATTTGCAGCATTTTCAAGCATTGGTTTACGTAAGAGGGAAATTCTGCCACATGAACTCCAAGGGTTCTGAGTCTGGCCCTTGGTATTGCAAAAAACATTTGCAATGCTGTGCAAGGAGATCATGGGGTTTATCTTATTCCATTCACATCTACATGGGCTATATACCAACTGGCCCTTATTTTACTGAAGAATAGAAAAGAACAATAAATTCTTTATAATGTGCATTGAATCTTACCTGGTATATTGTATAGCTACCTGGACTAATTGTAGGGTTATAATTACATCATGTTCGGAGTATGAATGGGTTTCCTAGGTAAGTCTTAAGTTTTGTGCTATCTTTTTTTTTTTACAGGGAGAAAGGAGGAAGAACTCTGAATAAAAGAGGCTTATTATATTTTTGGAAAACATATAAAACTTTTCCAGTTATATATATATAACATATATAACTTTTTAAACTTCCCATATCCCTTATTAGATGGGTATTTTAAAATAATTAGCAAACTCTTGATATCTGCAGCAATCAAGTGGAAAACATTATTTTCATGTAAACTACACTACAGAACCATGTAATTCATCTCAGTAACATGATCAGCACATATCCAAAGAAAAAACAAGCTCTCTAAGCAGTGGTAGAGTGGAAAAGAACTCCAAAACACCTGACTTTGTAAAAAACAAAACAAAAACGTGTTTCAGCAGTTTAGGAACATTCACCAATTCTATATAAAAAAAAAGAATGTAAATTCTTTATTAAAATAATGGGAGAGGAATTCTTCATAGGGCTCCTCATATCTATGTCTGTAAGTTCCATATACTCTAACAGCCAAAGTTAAATCCTTTATGTCCCTTATGCTTGGCTGATTGACATGTAGAGATATCCAGAGTGGACCCTTTTTTCTGATCATTAGAAAAGCAAGATACGGTAACATCTTTATGTTCAACAACTTTAAGTCATTTCTGAAGAGATCATTTTCTCATTTTTCTGGCTTTTCAGAGACCAGAGAGTAACTTTACTCATTACATAAATGTATTTGCATTGTTATATCTTGTGTTCAGAGTCCTGATAAAAACTGTAACCACAGCTCACAACATTATCAAACAAGCTTCTTACAGAAACCCAAAAGATTTACTTTTAAAGAAGACACGATAATATAGTGCAAACAACAGGCATGTGTCATAGTGTAACAATAGATTCAAAACATTTAGAACTAAGTTTTTACAGGACAGGATTTTGCTCAATAGAGTTTACATATTCTTTCTTTACAACAGTTGTTTTCACAGCCTGCAGAATTGATTTTACATGGTATCTATAACTTAATTGTTTTCATTGTAATGAAAAACATCAACAATAATTAGCTGTTCAACCATTTGCATGATAAACATCATCCATAATATTTAGTGAAACTTAAGTTTTTCAGATTTAAAGCAATTTTGTGGTGAAATTAACCCTGTTAGATAGTAGAAAAGAACCATTAGTGCTTCTGTTGACACTTCCGTACCTTACTACTAATAAAAAGGCCACAAGGTAAAAAGGCACATAGAAGTCTATAGAAAACATATTTAAATGAATCAGAGTTGCTAAATAAGGAATAAGGATGTGAAAAAAAGTACCAAAATTCCAATATTGGGAATTAGATTTCCTATTTCAGTGTTATTAATATTGACCTTAGTTTACTCCTGATAAAAATCATTTTACTTTTAAAATCCTACAAAAAGTAAAACTTTGTTGGAAACAACTATGTTCACTTCCTGTTCAAACAATAAAAATAAATTAAACAGTAAGAAAACATTTTTTTCAGTTCATAGCGCCTGAAGTATATGACAAACATATACAGTATAAATAAAATTCACTGTACTCAAATCCTGCTTATAGAACTGATATATTTACATTCATGCTGAAGTTCGTTTCAGAGTTTTTAGTGGAGTTTCAAACTTTCCCAGCCACACTGAATTATCAGCAATCACATTTGGAAATGTGTAGAGACTTAAACCAAGACTCTCAAAAATGTTGAAAATGTGTGTGTGTATGTGTATATAAGTAGCTTAAATATATATATTTACAATTAATGTATATATTTAAGCTACTTAACTTCAAAAATACACCCTTAGCATAGTCTGGAGTACCATTTATGTTTCTTAACCTTATCAATGCCCATGGAGTAAAGGTAAACAAAAATAATTACATTGTTTCTAATGGTCTGCAGCTATGTTTCATTTTCTATGTTATATGTATACATTTTTAATTTAAAAAACTATCAAGTTCCATTTTGACCTTAGAATTATATTAAGTCAACTAAATGATACATTTTGATGTGATACATTTCATCTTGTTTCTTTGTCTCCATCTATTTAAAAGAGAACATCACATGTGAAAAGGCTGCAGTAACGCAGTTCTACTTCTGTATCATTAAACTGTGATCTTCATGCAGATCAGCCTAACGTCTCTTGAATGCATTTATTTGCAAAAGTAGAGTGTTTTCCTTTAAATGGGAAAATGCTTTATGTCCTTGGGGCTTCATGGAAAGATTCGCTGATGTCAAAAAAAAAAAAAAAGGCAGAGGGAGGAAATAAAATTTATAAGTCTTGCATATCTTCATCTAACTGGACAGTCTGGAGCTTGGCAAGCTCTTTTTTGTCTGTTTCCAGGTCTTCACAGACAGTCTCAACCATACCATCTAGGACATACTTGGATTTGGAGTCCAGCATCATTAAGCTACTGGTTGTTTTGCTTTCAGAATTTGGTAAGAAATTTTCTTTTATGTTAGTTACTGATTGTAGAACCAAACGATGTTCTCTGACAAAATCCTGGTGTACTGATGGGGAGGGGTGACCTACCTGGTCTTCAGTTGTAGGAACTATCTCCCCGAGGGCAGCCTGAGTCAGAGGGACTGACAATAGGTCTTGACCAGTAATAAGGGAGCAGTTCTGAAGAGTTGCATAGTTAGTGTTGCTGACAGATGTCACAGTAGATTTGCTTGCCACAGGTGCAGACATGGGCTGGCTATCGGCAATGTCAGGGTTTAGCTCAGTGGGATTTAGCAGTGTAGGTGGAGTCAGGGAAAAATTGTGAGTTGGTGATACATTAACTAACGAGGAGGCCAGTGGATGAAGGCCACTGCTCGAGATATTTTCAGAAGACAAGTTTGCATTTACTTGTGCATTCTGATTGACAGGCATCAACTGAGAAAATACTAGGCTCCTTTCCAAGCCTTCCTGTTTCACGGATCCTATAGTCTGGCCTGAATTAGGAACAGTGTATACCACTGCACTGGGAGCAAGAGAGCTCAAGAAAACCTTTCCTTGCTGGACTGTGGCAGACTCACTTGTAAATGTGCTCCCATCTGAAGTGCTTGAATTTACTGAAATATTACCTAGAAAAAATAAAGTACCAATTACCATCAATGGAAGTGATAAGGAAGGAAAAAGTTATGACTTTACACACATGATTTTTTCTCAGGAATAGTACCTATAAAGAAGTGATACTTCTACATAATGATTTAGCCCAATCCTAGTTCAGAATCACCTCCAACCTTTAAAACTACAGATTCCCAGGCTCTACTGCTTCAAAGTCTGACGCAGTAAGTCCTAGAATAGTTGTATTTTTACCTCTCAAGTAATTATGATGACCAAACTGGAGTGAGAACTACTGGTTCAGGAACCAAGTGTGAAAAAAAAAAAGATCTTTTCCAAGTTCTTGATTTCAGTCAAGTTTTTGGTTTATTATTACCAACTCGGTATCTCTTAATTAGTTGATAGTTATTGCCAGCTCTGCCAGTTAAAACTAGAAAACAAAAATGCAAAATAAAATGTCTTTGTTCAGGACAGCTAAGTAACTGACATAAACTATAAATAAAAACATAGAAAACACCACATAAAATGAGTTACCTAGGGGCTTAAAAGTTAAGCATATCAACCTGAATAGACAAGATGCACACTTTTACCAAACCATAAAGCAATGTCAAGTCAACAAAACATTCAAAGGTTTTTTTCCTTCCTTTTGTTGTAACAATTCTGAATTTTCAGTGTTGTAGCAATAGGAAGAATTAATGGTAATATTGAAATGTGCTTTCTAAAATAGGTATTAAAATAAAGGACCAGAGCTAATGCTTCTCTAAAAGGTTTGTGTCTTTTGAGGCTCACACTGTAATGGTCTGTAGAGATCAGAAGTAGAAAAAAAAAATTAAGTGGAAAGCTGAGATGTTCAAATCAGATAACTCAGACAATGTAGATAAATTCTACCCACTCCCACCATCAAATGAAATCTTTTTCTTTCTTAGTCTTTACATAGGCACAGTGAAATGACGGCAATTAGATGACCCAGGCCTTCAAATCTTGCCATTGAAAGGAATTTTGTGATAGAATCCAGATGGTCTTTTTACCCTGATCTTGAATTAGATGTTCAGTAAACTCTTTTTTGAGAAAGTAACTCAATGTTAAAGGTAATTAGTTCACCTAAAACATATTCCTTCTTGAATTATTAGAATAAATGTGATTATATTACCACCTATATTGGTAAATAAGTGCCACAGAATTGTCTTCCAAACATTTTTAAGCACCCTAAATGCAAAGAAATGTCTTTAAATGAAAAAAGAAAAGGAAAACACTGAATTTGAACTCTTTTAAAAAATATAACGACTAAAAAGTGTTCATCACAGAAATACTGGTGTTAAGAGAAACAATTTCTAGGTATGTTTGGATTATTCCCTAACATAAATGTTTGTTTCAGGCCACATAAATGAAAAAACTGCTTTTATATGAAAATGTTTTACTTCAACTTAAGTACGCTTTAAAATTCTCATAGGCTGCTAAACTGCGTCAAAAAAACCCTCAAATAGATATTTATTTTGTTGTGTGTTTGTCTTAAATTGTTTACCAGTGTACATGTGAACAAAACAATTATTTTTTATAGAGCCATAAATATAAGATGTGCAACATTTCCCCAACTGCTGTTGAATACAAATAAAATATTTCTGTATTTGTAGAAATTATAACACATAAATTAAGAAGGAAAAGCAGATATGATCTAAAATTTGATTTTTAAGTACAAATAATTGCATTACAACTTAAACAATAATTTAAAAACCAGGAAAAAAATATCCACCTGAAAAATCATATAGGCACAAAATATAACTTTGTAATGATAAGAAAAAACCTTTTCTTAGATTATAAAATGAGTAAAATATATTCTACTTTTCCGTATAAATCCTAACTGTAGAAAGGTTAAGTCTACCTTGTCTAGACATTTTAAAGGATGGCTCAGTATGCATCTATTTTTGAGAAAGGATAAATCCCCAAAATGCTTTATTGAAAATGGAAATATTAATATTAATACATAACTGCTATAAAGAAATGTTGCTTATTGGATCTATCTGGTTACACTTATCCTTCGGCTCACCCAAACTGTCTAAGGATTGGCAGCCTCATCACTTGATCTTAGCTATTTTAACTGAAAATCCTATTCTTATTCCTGTTAAATGTTCCATTTAAAAAATTAGCTATTAGTTCATAATAATTTTCTATAGTAGCTCTTTTCTAGACTACACATGAAAAGTATTTCTGCTTTTCTCCTCCCCCAAGGTATGTAACTCATACATTCTGCTCAAATTTGTTGTCTTTACAATGTTATCTATTGTTTACAAATTTTCCTAAAGAGAAAAAAAGGGTTCGATCTACATTAAATTATTGTAAAACTAAGCACTTTGGCTTTCCCTGTGGTTTTCATATTTTTGCCCTATGTTGGCTGATGGCTTAGCTTAACTCTTTCTATAACCTGGAACAAGGAAGAACTGAATAGTATAGGTGTAGGACTGTCATGTTTTACTACCATATTACCTGAAGAGAAACAAATGTACAGAATGAAATTTAAAACAATTTTTCCACTAATGCTTCCAATAAACTAAAGTAGACCATAGCTGTCTAAACAACAGAGTGGTGCATAAATTGATTTTTTTTAGGGGGTAAAACCATCTTATAGGAAGCTGATCTTTAAGGTCAACAATCACTGATTTTGCTTTTGCAAAAATCCGGATTTTCATATTTGCCTACAAGAAGGCAAACATGCATAAACATCTTCCACTTCTGAATTCAAGGTCTATGTAACCTCCATTGCTGCATTCTAACCGTTCTCATTTCTTTTTCTTTTTTTCTTCTCTTTTCTTTTTTGAGGCAGAGTCTCGCTCTGATGCCCTGGGTAGAGTGAAGTGGCGTCATCATAGCTCACCGCAACCTCAAACTCCTGATCTTGAGTGATCCTCCTGTCTCAGCCTCCCAAGTAGCTGGGATTACAGGTGCGTGCCATGGCAGCCAGCTAATTTTTCTATTTTTAGTAGAGACAGGGTCTCATGCTTGCTCAGGCTGGTCTCAAACTCCTGAGCTCAAGCGATCCTCCTGCCTCTGTCTTCCAGAGTGCTAGGATTACGGGCATGAGCCAGCGTGCCTGGCCCATTCCTATTTCTATATATACAAAATGACACAGAGCGATCCAGACTTGCCTCAAGTCAGTGGAGAACTGGCATATCAAACCTCAGGTTTCCCTGAAGTTGAAGTGCTTTTTCTGTAGACTGTTGTTAGTAAAGCTACAAACATATAAAACAAGGCTTACTTTGTCTTTATAAATAAACCCACACATTTAGAGAGTGAGGATACATATAGAGCAATAGAAACCCAATCACATATTGCTCTGGTTTTCTTTTGGGTCTGTTAGTCTTAATTATAAGAGGAATATAATTCTAATACTATTGATCCAATCTTTTTAGCTTCTTCTAAAACAATTTTTGTCAAATAAATAACACTCAGGTAAAGGGTACACATTCTTATCAGCTGCTTGACTAATTGTGTGTTCTCAGCAATTTTATTAATTTTTAATCTTAAAATGTCAAGCAGTAAGTTATTTTGTAAGCACCAATTGACTTATCATATTTCTGTAATTATAGAACTGGCAAGATTTGCTCTGAACTGTATTTTTCCATTCAGTTGTTGGGAAAATAAAAGTTCATCCCCATGATGTAAGGAAATCAAGCAAGCTGGATATTACATGGGTGTTGTGAAGGAGAAGAATCATATAAGGCTATTCTGCAGCTTTGGCAGCCAATAAAGTATCTGAAAAGTGACATCAATCTATAGCTCTCTTACTAAATGCATCATTTACAATAGCAGACCAAAACATTTGCTGGTGCGTTATGATACCAAAGGAGACTTTTACCTTGTGAAGCTGCCACTGAGACAGGAGGCAGCTGCAGTGGAGAGAATCCAATGCTCCCATTAAGGAACTGGCCATTTGCTCCGGAATTGGGGATCTGGACAATGCCATACTGGTTAATTTGCACTGGTGTAGTAAAAGTCACTACAGAGCCTCCGTCCTGGGAAGCTGCTGTTTGAATGTCTTCTCTTTTCACCTCAGTGCTGGGTATCAGCCCTGGGAATGACACACGGGCACTGGGGCTGTAGGAGGTGGTAGCTGCTGAGTTAGCTGCAGAACTCTGGAGGACTTTGAATTCCTTCACATCCTGGGAGGTAGACCCCAGTATGTCGGTCATGGATATACCATTGCTCACAATGTTTGATGACATTTTTGGTGGGTTCAATGACACTGTCTGTGTATTTCCCACATTTAATCCATTAAGGATAACTCCACTGGGTCCCTGAATAAAAGAATTACCATTAAGGAAGACAGGTGAAGTACTTGCAGGTACCAAGCTTCCATTCAACAAAACTCCGGAAGAGCTTAATGATATCTTAGCATTTCCAATTTGTTGCATATATACTGGCTCCATATGACTGGAAAGGCTGAGGTTGGTGACACCATCGGATGAACCGGAGAGCGGGTGAGGAGACAAATCCTCATGTCCCTTGCTGGATTCATCCTCAGTGCTGGGATTGCCATCTGACTCACTGTACAGAAGGGGAAATCAAGACATTCAGAAGGTCAGGGGGATGACATTCTTTGCAGTGCCATTTGTTTGGGAAACCAGCTTCTAAACCTATTAAAGGCAGTATTTAAGGAAAGCACAGCAGGATGTCTGCTAGTCCTGTTTAAACTATGAGGCCTTTCAGCAGATTCTGACCAGCCAGAGGATAGAATCTGGGAAGATGAAAATTCAACTAATAGTACTTACAGGAGAATAGTATTTGTTTTTAAAGCATTGAAGTGCTATTCCTTGCTGTTAAATATGCTGCTACTTATACCATAGAAAAAAACTCATCAAATGAGGTGGTCAGTCTTTCCTGTTCAGGAACTCCTTCCCCTCCCCTACAATCAATTCAGATTAGTGTTATTTTGGAGGTAAATGAAACTGTCAAAGGAGCAGGAGGTGGGAAGTATTTGACTTTATTTGTCAGTTAGTTAACAAGAGATCATTTTCTCACCTGCTCCCAAACTTCTACTCCACCAGACTGACAACTCTCTCATTCAACAAAGTGGCTGTCCTTGTTGTATGTAGGAAAGGCACTTTCAACCCAAGGACAGTTATGTGCAGTCGCCTTTGAATCCAAAGAAAGCCATAGGGGCCTATTTAACATACACCATCCAGTGCCCTGGTGAAGTGGGAGGGAAAGGGTGTGGGTCACTCAGCGGCCTTTTAACTAGCAGACCCCGTCCCCAATGTCCTCCTTCCCTCTGTTCCAGGCAGGACTGCCTCCCTCAGCTCCCTGACTTGTGGGAAATACCAAATTGAGTTTGGGGGAGTAGTGGGAGGTTCCCATTTGGTCCGAGACTGGGAGGAGGAGCAAGGAGGAGTTGAACTGAGGCAGTTTGGAAGCGAGGCAGGCCTTGGCCCAGCAGAGGATACTCCATCCCTGCAGTGCCCCGCGGGCGGTTACTTTTCATGCTGAGAGGAGGGGATTACCCGGGTTTTGGGCTGCCAGGCCAGGAGCGCAGAAAGCGCTTTGATTTACGAGCTGAGGCTGAGCCGCCGTCGCCGTCTGCGAGGGTGACTCACCGGGGGTGCGGGTGGGAGGTAGATCGGGAGAGGGGCCTAAAGTAGGCAAGTGGGCCGGGGGCAGGGGTGTGAAGTTAGTGGGGCAGCCCGGGGGAGACCCAGGGAGCGCGCCAGTCTTGGGAGCAGAGGCGTCAGGGGAGTTGGCCTGCGCGCGGTGCCAGCTCCCTACCCTCTGCCCACAGCCCAGCGGATTCCGACCGTGCTCCGAGCGCGGGGATCCGCGGCCTCTAGCGGACTGGGGGCAGGTGCCTTGGCATAACCAAAGCACTTTTTCTCAGTCTCTCCGTGTATCTGCGGAAGGATGCAGGCATGTCGCGGTGCGCGTTTTGTTTTGGTTACCGCGAGGCCCAGGTCCCGCACAGCGTCTCTCTTCCAGCCTTGGGCGAGGAACGCCGGAGCCATCAGACCCCCACAGGGGCACAAGAGCTGCAAGTGCGGGCTGAGGCCGGCTCTGGAATGCACCGGCTGATCACCTTCACCTGGCCCAGGCAGGCTGGTTCCCTGGCTCCCAGGTTACTTCCCAGAGTGGAACCTTCGAGCTGCTTTTGGATTCTTTCACTCCTATACCCGCGGGGCTGGAGACACCATCTCTTTAGGCGACCTTCTCCTTACTTTGGCTTGTCCAGCAATACACATAGACACGTACACCAAGTGTCTGACTGGGGAAGGTGCACAAAAGAGGCGGAAAATCCGATATCTTCTACTAGAGGGGAAAACTCCCTGCCAGTCAAAAAGTTCAAACCCGATAGGGTGGGCGCTCAAGGAGATGTTGAGTTGACAGCGCCCCCACTCCTTTCCTGCTGTCCGCCTTAAGCCAGCCTGTCCCCCACTCCCCACAACCGTACCAAGAGGGACCCAAGCAGTATTAGGGGCCAAGGAAGCAGCCCTTTAGCTCTGCTACCCGGGCTGCGCTGAAACCCGATCCGAAGGAGTTCAGAATCAGGTTTCAAAACACGCCAGAGCCGAGCCGCACCAGCACCCCACGTTGCCGCGGCCGCGAAGGGAACCACAGCGGGCAGGGTGAATGATTAACTCTGTCATATGAAACCTCGACGTCCCCAGACCCCTTCTGTGCCGCCAGCCCCCACAAGACACTACCCCCTCCAGAGCGGCCAGTACGACCTCCAGCACGGGCCTGGGGTGGGGGCAGCCGAACCCCGCGGATCCGGGAGCGTGTGCGCGCGCCGGGCCGTGTGGGACCCCGCGGAGGTGCAGACCCTGGCAAGCGCCGGCAGCCTCTGCGGGTCTCGGGCGGCGGTGAGAGCTGCCTTGCAGGCGTCCACACACGCTTCCTTCGCCCCGCCAGAACCGGGGAGAGAGTGGCAACTTCAAAGCCAGCGGGATGGGGGTGGGAAGCCGGGCAGCAGTGACCAGCCGAGGTGGGGGCGGGGAACGAGACCTAGGCGGGCGACGAGAAACTTCTGGGGGCGGAGGGGGAGGGTAAGAAGGAAGGTTCCCCCCGCCCCTCTCCACCGCCACCGCCGCCGCCGCCCCCCTCCGCTGGTCGGGGGAGCGAGGTGGGGGGCGGGGAGAGGTGGGCAGCCGGACCAGGCTGGTGGGGAAGGTAAGCGCCATGTTTGCGAGCACTAGGAGGAAAAGAAAGCTGGGAAGGGGGTGGGGGAGAGGAAGGGGGAGGAGGAGGAAAGTTGCTGCTCACCTTTTGGACTGGGTCTCGGAGGGGTTCCGGTCGCGCTGTCGCCGGTTCTTGAACCAGTTGCTGACCTGAGTGAGGGAGAGGCCGGTGATCTTGGCCAGGTGCCGCTTCTCAGCGGGCGAAGGGTAGCGATTCTGCTTGTAGAGCTCCTTGAGCGCGTTGCGCGACTTCTCCTTGAAACAATACACCGTCTCCTCGCCGTCCCAGATGGTGCGGGGCAGGGGGAATTTCCTGCGCAGCCGGTACTTGTCCACGGCGCCCAGCGGCCGGCCGCGGGCTCGCTCGGCCTCGGTGTAGCGCGCCTTGTACCAGAGCTGCTGCAGCAGCGGGTGGTTGGCCGACTCGAAGCTGTGGCTCTCGAGGATGCTGTAGAGCTCGGGGTAGATGCCCTGGTGGAAGGCCACGAGCGCCCGCGCCTTCAGCAGGCTCTCGTTGCCACGTAGCAGGTCGCTCTGGGGCAGGGACCACAGGAACCGGGCCAGGCGGTCCAAGTTGCCCCCCTGCTGCAGTGCCTCGCACACGCAGGCGACATGGTCGGGCGAGAAGGCCAGCGGGGTCTGCGCGGCAGCGGCGGCGGCGTGGTGGTGCCTGCCCAGAAGTTCCGAGTGGAGTTGTACCTGATCCGCCGCCGCTCCGGCCGCCGCCGCCGCCGCCGCCACTGCCCCTTCCTCTCCGCTCACCCTGGCGGCGGCGGCCGCGGCGTCCCCCGGCTCCAGGGAGAAAGGAGCTGGAGCCGAGGGGTTCAGCCCCACCGCTGCGCCCCCCGCCACTTCTTGGTGCGCCTCCTGCCCTTCCGAGGCGCTTTCCATCCCATTCTCCTGCTTGATGTCCGCCGCACTTGCAATCTGCCCGGTGGGGGAGGAAGAGGACATTTTTTGTTGTTTATTTTCCTCCCTCCCTCACTCCCTCGCACTCTTTTCCTCTTTCTTTCCCCCTCTCTTACTCCTCCTTCTTCGTCTCCCTCCCCCCTCCCCCCCTCCGGAAAGCCCACTCCCTCCCTCCTGGTTTCGGCTGGATCTGGCCGATCAGGTTTCCCCCAGGCCACGCAGTCACCATTAAGATAGCTGCTAGAGCAAAGTAGTGTAAACGGATAGCTGCTTTCTGCCGTTCCCCCAACGTGACTCCTCCGGTTGCTGCATACTATATGGCACTGGCGGCCCGGCCGGCCGGGCCGCGCCACCTCATTGGCTATTTCGCATTCAGAGGGAGGAGGAGACACTGTTTCTATCCCTGTCGATCACTCGCCTCCCACTCCACCCCTCGCCTTTCCCTCTCCCCCTCACCCCCAGGCACCTATACCTGAAGGGAAACGCCGACATTCTTTTCAGGCCATGCTCCTGGGCGGGAAATTACCTAATGTGGCTTGAAAACCGGACAACTCTTTCTAAGAGAGGACCTATGACTCCTGAGGGAATATTAATTGTGTGGCCTTAAGGTCTAGACGGCCAAATTCTTAACAAAGAGACCACCCTCAGCATCTAGATGACGAAACTTAAGAGGACAATTTAGAAGCTTCCCAGTATCTCTCCCCCAACCCTTCCGATGTCTTTATCAAGGATTTTGTATTCAAAAGGGTCAAGAATAGAATGGTACTAGGAAATGTTTTAAGGGATAAGCATTTATAGTAAATTAAAATTCCAAAGGGGAAAAAAATGCTTTAAAACCTTAAAATAAGCTGATATAAATAGCTCATTGAGAAGACAAAAACAAGAAACCTTCAAAAATGTACTCAACCTTAAGTTACTGGGAGGGTTGGCAACCCAACTGAGTTGAACATGATATAAAACTAAGCATATAGAATAGTAAACCATATGTTTATCCTGGATGAGTAGTGTGGAAGAGATCTAAGCTTTAAATTATAATAATACATGCAAATTTGTCTTCTCTGTGAACATTTTTTATGTAAATGTATGAATATTTCTTTGAAGATGATATTCCTGGTAGAAACACTCTATGTGCAGATGTCTTCCAGGAGATCAATGCAGGACCAGCAGCCTTTTCTACAGTATAAACAGATAGAAGATTGTCCTCTGGTTTGATGCTGAAGTGTGGAGGGGGTGGAGTCTTTTGCTGTTTTTGCAGTTATATCTCTTTCCTTCAGGGTTTGCATGAGGTCTTGACTCAGAAAGGGATGAACCTATCTCTGCTTGGCTGATTACTGTAGGTCAGTTGGGTGTGTCTGCTGCTGCTGTTTCTCAAAATTCAATATTTTAATGACATCATCCTAACCTTTACTTCAGGGTGGCCTTGTATTGTTTCTACTTCCCAACTACCCATAACTGTGTACTTCAGCATATTATAAAGCAGGAGTTTAGGTCACCTGCTGTCATGGCCGACTTGGTGAGGTTTTTCTTTTTTGTGGACAGGCTGCATTTTATTGTTTCGGTCAACCAAGAAGTCATTTGATATAGGATTTAACTTGTTTTTGCAATGCCCTAATGTGATGAAGCCAGTGGTGACATCTTTGGTAGATTTAAAATTCACAATCATGGAAAACACCATGTGCTTCTACTCCACTGGAAATATCAAGTTAGATATCAAGCTTCAGAATAAAACTTCCTTGAATTTTTAAAAATAGACCTTTTATCTTGGAATGCTTTTGGTTGATGGAAAAGTCACACAAATAGTAGAAGGAGTTCCCTCTTACCCTTCACCTAGTTGTCTCAAATGTTATGTATGCGAAAAGGTCAAGGGGCAAGCATTTACAGTAAATCAAAATGGTACATTTGTCCAAACAAATTAACATCGGCATATTACTATTGTCTTAAAACTCTAGACTTTATTTGGATTTTACCAGTTTTTGCACTAATGACTGTTTTTTGTTCCATAATCCAATCCATGATACCACATTGCATTTAATTCCTTGAATTTTTAAAAGCATATTTGTCAGAGCATAGTAGACAGGATATAATGTGGTTTAGTGGAAAGGATGTGGACTTGAGAATCAGATAGCTACACATAGGTTTAATCCTAGGTCTGCCATCTATTAGCTACTGGACTATGAAAAGTAGATAGGGTTGTTGTGAGGATTAAATGAGATAAATGTGCCAAAAAGCACCTGGTGCTTAATTGATCCTTGGTAAACGTTTGTTATCTTCCTCCTGATGCTGCAAAGTAGGGGACTTTCAGTTGTGTATACGTAATGAAAATTCCTTTGGCTATGTTATGGAGCTATCCAAGATCATGTCATAGGAGTCTATTTCAGAATTATTATCAATCAAATATAGTGTATTGACTTGGGAAACCACATATTGGGCTTTTGCATGTCTTTTCTATATTTGCCTCTAGAGCACCAAGTCCAACAGATTATGTAGATGTGACAGTGAACTTTTTTGACATCTGTAGCTTATAGCTAGCTATGTTGGTATTCTGTAGGAGATTCCTGTAGCACCGGAAGTAAAATCCAACACTGGATCTAGGTTCCTTTAGCAAGTTGAGCCTCAGAGCTCATTCTGCCAGCAATTCAAAGTGGACTCAAACATGGTCGGCTGCATTGGAATGGAACACTAGATTTGAGGGTGTGTGGAGTTTATCCCAGAACACTGGTTTTGCTAAATGGTTTGTAAAATTGATGAATACTTGCTTCTACTTCCTAAGTCTGTCATGCTGTGAACATTGAGTCTGTTGTGCTGATACGTAGTCTAAAGCTGTGATGTGATTTGGGAAAACATAAGTGAAGCTGGGATTGTGTAAGAGTGAAGAACATCAGAAAACTAAGCTGCTTGTTTCTGTATCTTTTCCGTCCAGCATGAAGATAATGATGAGAGTATGTGAAAATCTTTTGCCATTTTAATGTGTTGAATAAAATCCAGTTCAGCACAAAATGTTATACTTTGCTTGAATATATTTGATGGTTTTGCCACCAAGAATAGAGATTTCCTTTTTCAAGAATGACTTTGGTTGTCTGGAAGATGGAAGGAAGGCCATGTAACTGTATCTTGGTAGGTTGTTGGTAGGCATATGTGCTGGTACTATTAGGGAAGTTAGGTTCTAAAGTTATCTCCCATCCATTGTTATTTAGTGATGGTTGATGATATATAGTGAACTTTTCTGAAGGATCATTCATTTGCCTGAGTCCTGATTAAGTTTAAGGCATTGCATTAGGTATCAAAGGATAAAAAGGATGAATATATTGGCATCTGTGTTCCTAAGGAGCTTAAAATCCTACTAGGGGAGATAAGACATTCATAAGTAAATACTTTACAGAATATGGGAATGGTGAGGATAAACAGCCTCATTTGGAGAGGAGGAGGACAACTGGGAGTGGAGTTTTAGCTTAGTCTTTTAAGAATAAGAATTTTGAGAGAAAGCCAGGTGTGGTGGCTCACACCTGTAATCCCAGCTACTCAGAAGGCTGAGGCAGGAGGATTGCTTGAGCCCAGGTGTTCGAGGCTGAGTGGGTTATAATCATGCTCCTGTACTCTCCAGCCTGGATGACAGAGCAAGACCCGGTCTTTTTTTTTAAATGTTTTGAGAAGACAAGGATAAAAATTTATTAGAGGCAGAGGGAACTGTGAGAAAAAGCATAGAACCATCAAGGTGTGTGGTATATTTCACAAATATCAATATCAAATAAACCCATGTGTCTTGACTGTGGATTTTACGTAAATGTGGGAGATTAGCTTAAAAGGCATGTTGGAGACAGATTATGAAGGCCTTAGAACCAAACACTCAGTTTGCTGTGATTTGTACAGTGGCTATGTCTGTGTATCATATCATGGCCATCATTGATGGGCCAGGATCGGCACTTGCCCCAAACCAAAACCATCGGAATCCTTTTCTGGGGTTTCTCAAACTTATACTAGAGGAATTAAGACTCGTGGAAGGAGTCTTGGACATGATACTTGGGAGTTCTCAGTGACCAGGTTATCTGCCTGTGTAGGGTACTGATAGGCAGCAGGTGAGATGGAGGGTGACCTAGTGAGTCACATGAGCCACAGTGGAGGGAGGAACTCCTGGCAGAGACTTGTTGAGCACCGGGTTCTAGTCATCTCCCAGCTGTAGCAGCACTCTTACTTTTTTGTGGTGATGAATTTCCCCAGGAACCAGAAACCCTACTTGAACTGGCTGAGGTAAAAAGATGAATTTATTGGCTCATGATACCAAACAATATGAAGAGCAGAAGTGCAGCTGACTGAACTTGAAGACCTATCTCATTTTGTATGCCTCTGCCTTTCTTGTCAAGTTAGTTTTCAGAGGAGTTTTCCCCAGAAGTTTGGAACCATGGTTCCCAGTAGCTCCTAGCTCACCTTTTCCTGCTTCATCAAAGAGGTTCTGCTGCTTTTCCCTTACTGCCAATTTGAAAAATTCTAGGGAAGAGCTCTGATTGGTCTAATAAGGGTTGTATGCTAACTGGGACAGAGGGCAAGCACTGTGATTGGCAGGCTCAGTAGAACCACATAGGTGTCTGTGTGTATGTGTATGTCTGTGTGTATGTGTATGTGTGTGTTTGTGTGTGTGTGTGTGTGTGAGGGACTGTTTTCCATAAGAAGTGGGAGGAGAGATGTTATTCCTAATAAAGGGACAAAATAATAAGTATCTTCTTCTTATGAAGAAACTCTCATTAGGGCCCATAGCTTGGGGCTGGAAAGGAAGGTCTGCATTTGAGAAACACTTCCCCAGAGAGGTCAAATCGGCTGTTAACTGAAGTAGGAATACTAGAGGATGGGCAGATTTGGGAAGAGATATAATGGGCTCAATTTGTCCACTGTTGGGATATAGCTCTCTTCAGAAATGTAGGAAACTTGATAATTTGGTGGTTTTCTACACAGGCTGAGGTTCCACTTGAATCAGAAGTCTGGTGCTGTCAGTGCTCTCCTCCTCAAAGCTCTCTGGCCATTCTATGCTATTGAGCCCCAACACTAATAATGATGTACATTTGAGAGTTTCTATTACATATAAGGCATTGTGGTGAGGTCATTATAATAAATATCCATGTCATGTAATTTAATCATTACAGCAACCCTGTGAAGTGTACTATTTGGAGGAAGGAAACTGAGGTAAGGGAGGATAAGAAATTTGGTTCAAACACAGATGTGATTTAAGAGAAAGTCAGGGCCTGGTATGATGGCTTATGCCTGTAATTCTAGCACTTTGGGAGGCCAAGGTGGGAGGATTGCTTGAGGCTAGGAGTTTGACATCAGCCTGTACAACACAGTGAGACCCTGGCTCTACAAAAAATAAAAAAATTAGCTGGATATGATGGTGTGTGCTGTAGTCCCAGCTGCTCCAAAGGCTGAAGAGGGAAGATCACCTAAGCCCAGGAATTTGAGGCTGCAGTGTGCTATGATCGGCCATTGCACTCCAGCCTGGGCAACAGAGTGAGACTCTACCTCTTCTAAAAAAAAAAAAAAAGAAAGTCAAGCTCTTCCTAGTACATTACACTTCCTCTTTTAGATAATATTACTGCTACTAATACTAATACTACTATTAATAATGGGCAGTAGTTATTGAGCTAGGTACTGTATTAAGCATTTTATTTATTTATTTTTTTCGAGTCGGGATCTTGCTCTGTCACCGAGGCTGACGTGCAGTGGTGGATCATTGTTTACTGTAGCCCTGACCTCCTGGGCTCTAGCAATCCTCGCACCCCAGCCTCCTGAGCAACTGGGACTACTGGCACACACCACCACACTGAGCTAATTTTTTTTTATTTGTTGTAGATACTAGGTCTAGGCTGGTCTCAAACTCCTGGCCTCAAGCAATTCTCCCACCTCAGTCTTCCAAAATTTTATGATTATAGTTGTGAGCCACCATGCCTGGCCTGTACCGAGCACTTTAAATGAAATATTTCATTTAATCTTTAGAACTATTATCTTTTTTTTTTTTTTTTGAGACAGAGTCTCACTTTATTTCCTGGGCTAGAGTGCTGTGGTGTCAACTTAGCTCACAGCAAGCTCAAACTCCTGGGCTCAAGCAATCCTCCTGCCTCAGCTTCCTGAGTAGCTGGGGCTACAGGCACATGCCACCATGCCCGGCTAATTTTTTCTATTTTTAGGAGAGATGGGGTTCTCACTCTTGCTCAGGCTGGTCTCAAACTCCTGACTTCAAGCGATCCTCCAGCCCTGGCCTTCCATAGTGCTAGAATTACAGGTGTGAGCCACCTTGATCGGCCTTACAAGTATTATCTTGAATCTATAATTGGGAAAACTGAGGCTTGAGGTCGTGTAAGTAGTAAATGATGAAGCCAGCACTTTAATCCAGCTCTCTTGGTGCCAGAGACCAAATCTGTAAGCACTATATTTCCTTTTACTGCCTTTAGCTCCATGAGTAAAGTTTATATAATAGAGTTTCAAGTCAGCTGTTGCAACCATACTTTCCTGTTAGTAGTTTTCCCTCTGAGAAAAAGAATAAAGCTTGTAGCAGTATCTCCTCCCACAATCTTTAATGCTTTCTTTGCCTTGATCTTAACGTTTGGGAGAAAGGAAAAGCAATTCACTTCACAACGTACTTGGGATCTCCTCTTCAAAGGCATAATTAAAACTGCCCCGCTGGTAATAAACAATAATGCCAACCAAATGGATGACTTGTCAATTTGTAGTATTGGCCAAAAATTTTATTTGTTCATGGACCATATTCATTCTTTCACCAGAAGTTTCCTGCTCTGTTAAAATCTAAAGATCCTAAAGTTGTCTTTATTCTCGAAGAGCCTTACTCTGAATCATATAACTGGTTTGGATATGGTCTTTCAAGAAGATAATAGCGGCATAATAAGCCTTCAGGCCAGCATAGCATTTGGTGTTGCCTATTTTAATAAACTTATATTTGGTTAACTCCTGCTAATGAACAGTATTATTATCAAGGAGATGATGTTGTTTACTTATTAGGTGAATCCCTCTCTATATTAATACAAAGCTCTGTGCTGCCATGGCTTGCTTTGGTCTTCTGGTTCCTAGATGTGGTATCCAGCTGTTTGGTAGGCTCCCCTTCCATAACCCCTGGAATTCCCAACTATATTTCCCAGCTATGAGCTGCCTACTGGATTCACTGTTTAAAAAAGTGGGAGCTGGAATGTTCCTTTTTATATGTTTATTGAAAAGAGCAAAAGTGCCATAAACAGTTAAAATTACTATGAGTGTATACAGCTAGTATTGATTGTATGAGTTAGTCTGAAAAACTTTGGCTGCATGTTCATTTCTGATGGAGTTTGGGTAAGATGAAGGTGACTACAAGAAAATGCTTGACATTAAAATTTTTCACATTACACTATTATTTGATGGTAATTCATTAATTCTTCATTTACCTTTCTTATTCATTAAGTATCAACAAATCCTTATTTTGGAGCTGAATAAGATGTGTCCCTTACAGTGGTGCTCTTTTGTGAGGGGACATCCCCCTGCCAAGTGTCTGTTGGTAGGAACCTGCTTGGCGTGGGGTCTTGGTCTAAGGAGGAGGGGCTGTAGATGGGGTTTATGATCTAATAGAGCTGTTTAGAGACTTCGGTTTGCCTTTGTGATAAATGCAGTGAACGTGGCTTACAATTTCCAAAGAGATTCAGGCTCTCAGATCTTGGAATTATTGGAATAAAATTATGTGTATGTATTCTTGATATGATTTTTTCCTAGGTATTTTGGGAAATAAATGTCTTTGATGGAGGGTGGTAGATAACTTTTTCAAACTTTTTATCTGCAAATGCGTATTATTTTTTGAGCTTATATGACTATGCGAGTATAAAGAAGAAGTATAAAGTACAGGCTATCAAATTGTCTAGAAGAAATTACTAGTCTGAATTATTCGAGTGTGTACACCAGGAATAAACCTTTGAAATCACGGGAATGTTTCCAGACAGAACAAGATGGATTTTTTCTTCCTAACTAGGTGCGTAGAGATAATTTGCTGTTTTAAAAGGCGTGCCCCCTCATCGCACCGCCCCGCTCCGGTCAAATCCAAGGTATTTAGCTGCTTTACAGAAAGCTAAAATCGAGCTCCAGCTGCAGGACACGAGAACTCGCTACCGGAACGTTTGTGTTGCAGAGCCTCGCCCCTAGCCGGTGCTCTTTCGCGAAGGGACCGTCCCTGCCAAGTGCCTGTCAGTAGAAACCTGCTTGGCGTCGGGTCTGAGGGGTCTTGTAGTAGGTATCTGTGGCTGAAGCAGGAGTTCGGGCAGAGTCGGTAGGAGAGAAGGCGCCATGGATGATCAAGGCTGCCCCAGGTGTAAGACTACCAAATATCGGAACCCCTCCTTGAAGCTGATGGTGAACGTGTGCGGACACACTCTGTGAGTCGGGCAGCAGTGGATTCCTTGGGGGAGAGACGCTCAGGTTGGGAGGAGAGAGCCGGGAGATTTTCGACTTAGGCTGGGAGTATTAAAGGGCATCGTTAATTTCAACACTGGGAAGGAAAAATGTGAAAAGGAAGCGTTGTGACTTTAAATGGACTGGAGTCGCAAGCCCCGAGAAGCTCTGGCCTGCTTTGAACTGCGGGTTACCAGTGAGGTACCCAGCAGTTTGTCAGGTTCCCCCTCCATAAGCAATGAAAATACCGATTGTATTTCCGGTCTCTCTGTTGTCAGCTTGAGTCCAGACACATTGCTGGTTAAAAGCATGGGGGATTGGAGTGTTTCTTTAGTTTCATATGAAATGTTTTTATTGAGAAAGAGCGAAAATGCTATGAAAACTTAAAATCACTATCAGTGTATACTGCTGCTCTTTATTGTATGAGTTAATTTGAAAACCTCGTGTGTATGCCCCCTTGTTCTGATGGACTTCGGTTAGACTCTTATCACTAAAATGAGGAAAACCTGGACTCTAGGCAGTTAATTACGGAGATATAATGGCTGGCATTCATTGAGCGCACATTTAGTACCAGGTACTGTTCTAAGCGCCTTACCATTAATTATTTCATTTCATTTCTGTAACAGCCCCATGAAGTGGTTACTGGTATCATTTTCATTTCACAGAGAAGAAAGTCGCGACTGCTCAAAGCACCTTATTAAGTGGGCCTTCCTAGAATTGGAACCTAGGAATTCTTACTATAGCATGCCAGTTTTGAGGGTGGAAGAAGGGATGTTGAGTTTGTGTATCTTGAAGAATAAGTGTAGGAATTGGTCGAAGTGTTTCTTGCTAGATTTTGTTGTTTAGTGAAGATGGTTCTATAAAACATGGATGAAAGGTGCCATATAATGGTGAGCACATATTCCATTCCTGTAGTTTCTCTGAGGTTTTTAGAGATTAAAAAAGGATAATCTACACTGTGGTAAACAAGGTCTTTAGGTAAGCATAATTGCATGATTAGCTGTAGTTATTACAATTATTATAATGGATTTGTTAATTTACTTAATTGGTCCCTTTTTCTATTCAGTAAAGGAAGTATAGGAGACTGTGACTGAATGGTTTAAGATAAGAAGAAAAGTAAAAGTAATCAAATAGAATACATGGAAAAAGGAAACAAGGCAAACATTGTAGGTTGGCTGTTAGGTTTCTAGAGAGATTTTGTTCAATTTCTTTCCATTTTCCTTTATCAGGTTTGTTACAGTTGGTGCTAAAGGAAAGAGAGTTTGGTTTTTAGAAAGATACTAAATGTAATTTACTGGAAGGATGTTAAATGGAATTTTCTGGCCTAGCAGAAATTAGCCGATCAGGGAAGATTATAAGATTTCAGTAATATAAATGGCATTTTTTTATTAAATGATTATAAAATATTTAATTGGGAATTGCTTTTGTTGTATGCTCAGTCCTTTTTTTTTTTTTTTTAGGACTAAGAGTTAAGAATTGTCTAATTCATTCTGTTGTTGCATTTATTTTGGTAAATCTACTAACCTGGTAGATTCAGACCCCACTTTATAGTACTTTTTTGACTTGAAATGTGAAAAAAGTGAATAAAGCCTGTCTGATATCAAATTCTTTACTCTTGCAGGCTCTGTGGCTTTGGGCAAATGACTAATTTTTTGTTAGTGATTCTTCTTATCTGTATAATAGAGAACATAGTGCTGCCTGTGTCACAGTCTGAGGATTAAATAATATATGTAAAATATTTAGAGTTATTTAGTAGAGTTTCTGTCACATATTCAATATATAATGGCTATCAGTTATTATTATTTGTGTATATTATGGGTGATAAGCAGAAATGAAATTAAAACAGGATTTATTCGGCCTGCTATGGAAGACTTGCAAAATAATGATTATCTTTAAATGAATTCAATACACTATAAAATGTGAAAATACAGCTTTAATTATAACGACTTTATTGTAATTTTCATAATATCAGCTCTTTAGCATGTTCTCTAATTAATCATCCTTAATAAGAAGTACCTTGAGCCAGGCTAAAACTCTCCTCTGTATCAATGAATATAGGAGTGAGCTCACTGATTTTTTTTTTTTGTAATTCATTTAAGAAGTTAAAATTATATAAACAATAATGAAAGCAACAAAAATATTACATGAAATGTGAACATTTCTCTGCTTCATTTCCTTCCTGAGAGGTAACAACTTTTAGGTTGTTTCTGTATCTTTTCAGATATTTTCCATGCATAAACAAATGTGAATGTGTTAGGGTAGAAAACCTTTTCTTCCCCCAGCATAAACAGGATCATATATATATTCTTGTTTTTTTCTTATGTATATCTTGGATGTCTTTCCTAAATAAATATGCATATGTCTTCCTCTTTATTTTTAACATTTGGATAGTAGTCCATTGTTCAGTTATAATTCAATTGATTTAGTCAAATTTTTTTAAAAGAATTTTATTTATTTATTTCAGAGACAGGGTCTCACTCTATCACCCAGGTCGTAGTGCAGTTGTGTGATCATAACTCATTGTAACTTCAAACTCCTGGGCTCGTATGATCCTCCCACCTCAGTCTCCCAAGTAGCTGGGGACTACAGGCATGTACCACTATGCTTTGCTAATTTTTTTTTTTTTTGGTAGAGACAGGGTCTTGCTGTGTTGCCCAGGCTGGTCTTGAATGCCTGACCCCAAGCGATTGTCCTGCCTCGGCCTCCCAGAATGCTAGGATTACAGGCGTGAGCCACCAGGCCTGGCCCAAATTTTTTTGATTAATATTTATTCTCGGTTTCTCACTGGAATAAATGTCCATATATACGTATATAAATGCACATATACATCTTTAAGCAGTTATGCAAGTATATCATAGGGTATAGCAGGTAAATCACAGGGTAAATGCCTAGTAGTGGAATTGTGTTGGAGTTTGTACCTTTTAAATTTTGATAAACATTGCCCAGCTGTTTTCAAAAAAGATTGTATTAAGCTGGGCAAAGTGGCGTCTGTCTGTAATCCCAGCTACTTAGGAAGGTGAGGCAGGAGGATTGCTTGAGTCCAGGAGTTGAGACTCCATTTCAAAAAGAAAAGAAGATAGTATTACTTATGTTCCCAACAACTGTATGGGGATTCCTATTGCCACACATCTTTGCTGATATTGACTATTTTTTTAAGTCTTATATTCTGATAGATAAAAACATGGATCTTAATGAGAAACTATTTTGATTTGGTAGTATGTTGAATTGTTTGTGTAACATGTATTTTATAGGATTAAATTTAGACATTTTTATAATATACTTGCTAGTCTGGAGGAGCAGGTATTGTTATTTAGCATTACTATTTATATTTGTTATCTATTGCTGTGTAATGAATAAAATCCAAAATTAGTAGCTTAAAACAACAAACATTTATTATACAGTTTCTGAGGGTTAGAAATCTCAGAGTAGTTTGGCTGAATGATTCTGGCGCAGAGTCTCATGAAGTTGTAGTCAAACTGTTGGCTAGGATTGATTGCAGTCTAGACTTGCCTGGGCCTGGAGTATCTGTTTCCACAGTCACTCATGTAGCTCTTGTTAAGAAGCTTCAGTTCCTCCCCATAAACTCCTCCATACGGCTTCTTATGATTTATCTTCTCCCAGAACTAGTGACATGATGGGAGGAGGGAAAGGAGGGAAGAGAAAGAGGGAGGGAGGGAATGAACTGGAAATTGCAGAGCTTTTTAAAAACCAATGACACAGGTGACATACCATCACTTCTGGTGTATTTTACTGTTACAGTATGGGAGGTTATTTACACACAAGAGTGTGAATACCATGAGTCAGGGATCACTGGGCCGTCTTGAAGGTTGGCTTCCACAGGATTTTATTAACTTATTTTTTGTTTGTGTCCTCAAGTAATAAAGACATTTCAGGAGGCAAGTGATAAAGTGAGTAGGAGTAGTGCTTCGTAAATGATAGGAAGTATAGGATTATGGAAAGATTAATTGGGAACACTATTTATGGGAAAAAATATGGGAGCAGAAAGAGAAAATAAAGAGGGGAAACATCATGAAAAGACCTTTCTTCCTTAGCTGCTAGCAATTGAGGAAGCATATTCTCTTATGTGTCAATTCAGTCCGGCAAGTGCACAAATGAATTGATTGCATGCACATAGAAGATTTGATTTCATTTTGTTTTCTTTTTTCAATTCAAGGATGAACTTTGTCTCAGTTACAAAAAAGGGTAATTTTTTTCTTTACCAGGACACCTATTTCAATAAATGAGCCTTCCATATAATTCTGAAGGCATCTTGAATTAGATGGAATCAGTTATATCTAATTCTCATTTAACTATAGTCTTTAATAATTTAATTTATATCCCAACCCTTCTTGGCAAAACCAGTCTCTGGAACCTTTAGATGTATCTCATTTTACTAAATCTACTTTTTTCATTTTAAACATACACAAGACACAAAGTACTAGGTAAGCAAAATCATTTATACCATCCTGATAGGAAAGTCCGTATTTTGCCATTAAGATCTTTCTCTATTTCTTTCTTCTCTTTTCTCTTCCATTTCTTTCTTCTTTAGTGTTGTTACTAGATAGTTTATTCTGAAGATTTGTCCTGAAGAGTCTGAATTTTGCTTTTTGCATATCTGTGATATTGTTATATATGTCCCTCTGTTCTCTATATTTCCTTTAAATTGTTAGTTATATTTAGAAGTTTTATATGATTCAGGTTGAATTTATTTATTAATTGTAAGAACAATTAATAAGTGGTATTAACTCATTCCTTTTAGCGAATATACTGGTCTTATTTTATACCTTTGTGTAGATCTGGACACAGCACCTCCCTTGGGGAGAAAAATTAGGAAAAGACACTCATTTTAGGTGGGAGATTTAGAAAAGGGGACTTATTAGACATATTGTTATTAATTTCTAATTTTATTCTGTTGTGGTAAGAGAGTATACTCTATAAAATTTCAATCTCTTGAAATTTTTTGAAAACTTATTTATGGTCCAGCATATAGCCTATCTTTGTGAATAATCAGTGTACATTTAAAAGAATGTGTACTCTGTAGCTGTTTGATGTAGTGTATTATAAAATTATAAATGTCAATTAGGTCAACTTGGTTGATAGTGTTACTCAGATCTTATATATCTGTAATGATTTATTTTATCTACTCATTTTATCAATTATTCCAACTATGTGGATTTGTCAATTTCTCTCTTTAGTTTTTGGTCACACTTTAAGTATTTTGAAGCTCTCTTGTTACATACATATTTAGGATTGTTATGCCTTCCTAATGAATTTCTCCTTTTATTGTTGTGAAGTGACTTTGTAACATCTTTGTCTCCTGTGATATTCTTTGTCCTGAAGTTTCTGTCTCATATTAATATGGTGCTGTCATCTTTCTTATGTTTGCTGTTTGATAGTATATCTTTTTCCGTCCTTTTACTTTCTACCAATGTGTGTCTTATCTCTGGTAGACTGCACGTAGTTGGGTCTTGGCATTTATCTAGTTTGTCAATCTCTGCCTTTTAATTGGTGTATTTGTCTACTTATATCTAATTATTGATATCATTGGGTTTAAGTCTATTTGCTTTACATTTATCCCTTTTGTTTTTTGTTCTTGCTCCTTTTCTGCCTTATTTTGAATTAATTAGGTATATATAAGTATTGGCCTATTAGCAAATATCTCTTTATTATTATTTTAGTGGTTTCTCTAGGTATTATATATCTTTTACTTCTGTATATGATCAGTGTTGTTAGTTTTGCTTTAAACATTTGTTGTGTTTAAGGATATGTAGATTTTTTTGGGACAGGTGTCTCGCTCTGTCACCTGGGCTAGAGAGCAGTGGGCTAACTCACTGCAAACCTCAAACTCGTGGGCTCCAGTGATCCTCCTGCTTCAGCCTTCTATATAGTTGGGACTACAGGCATGTGTGCCACATGCCACTATGCCCAGCTAATTTGTCTGTTTATTTGTAGAGATGGCATCTCACCATGTTGCTCAGGCTGATCTTGAACTCCTGGCTTCAAGCAGTCCTCCAACTTAGGACTCCCAAAGTGCTAGGATTACAGGCATGAGCCACTGCACCTGGCCCTTCATTTGTTTTTATTGCTGATTACTATTCCATTGTATACTTATACTACATTTTATTTATCCCTTCATCAGTTAAAGAACATTTGGGTTGTTTCCACTTTTTGGCTATTGTGAATAATGCTGCTGTGAACATTAGTGTACAAGTTTTTGTATGGACAAATGTTTCTTTCAGGTATACACTTAAGAGTAGAATTGTTGGATCATATGGTAACTCTATGTTTAACCATTTGAGAAACTGTCTGTCATACTATTTTCCAAATTGGCTGTACCATTTTACATTTCCCCCAGCAGTGAATGGAGGTTCTAGTTTCTCTGCACAGTTGATAATACTTGTTATTAACTATCTTTCGATTGTAGCCATTCTAGTGGGTATGATGTGGTGAAATATTATTGTCTTTTAAGTTTACCTACTTATTGACTATTTTTGGTGCCCTTCCTTCCTTTGGATCTGATTTTATAGTTGTATTGATTTCCTTCTGCCTGAAGAACATTCTTCAGCATTTCTTGTAGGTCTGTTGGTGAAGAATTCACCCAGATTTTGTTTATCCAAAAGTGTTTTTACTCTACTATTTGAAAGATATTTTTGCTCAGTATAGAATTATGAGTTCACATTTCTTTCACCACTTGAAAGATGCCATATCATTGTTTTCTGGCCTCTATTGTGTCTGTTGAGAAGTCAACTTTACTCATATATTTTTTTCCCTATTTTTTAGATTATATACTTTCTATCAATCTGCCTTCAAATTCACTCACACCTATCTGCCATTTCCACTGTTCTGTTAAGCCTATTCAGTAGATTTTTCTTTTGTTTTTGTTTTTTTTTTTGAGACAGAGTCTCACTCTTTTGCCAGGGCTAGAGTGAGTGCTGTGGCGTCAGCCTAGCTCACAGCAACCTCACACTTCTGGGCTCAAGCGATCCTTCTGCCTCAGCCTCCCGAGTAGTTGGGACTACAGGCATGCGCCACGATGCCCGGCTAATTTTTTCTATATATTTTTAGTTGTTCGATTAATTTCTTTCTATTTTTAGTAGAGACGGGGTCTCGCTCTTGCTCAGGCTAGTTTCGAACTCCTGAGCTCAAACAATCCGCCCGCCTCGGCCTCCCAGAGTGCTAGGATTATAGGCGTGAGACACTGTGCTGGGCCCTATTCAGTAGATTTTTCATTTGTTGTTGTACTTTTTCTAGAGTTTCCATTTTGGTTTTTTAAATGGTTTTCATTTCTCTGATGAGATTTCCTATCCAAACAGTCATGCAGATCATATTTTCCTTTAGTTCTTTGAATATATTTTCCTTTAATTCTTTGAACATATTTTGCATTAATTCCTTTAAAATATTTATAATAGCTAATCTTAAGGTTTCTGTCTGCTGGATCCAACATCTTGGCTATCTCAGGGTTACTTTATATTGACTGCTTCTTTTTGGACCATGAATCATATTTTTCTGTCTTTTTTAATTTAATTTTTTTGTATATTTAGTACTTTTTAATTGTAGATGATACATTATAGAGATCCTGGATTTTATCTTTTTGTGAAAAGTGTTGATTTTTAAAAATTCTTGTAGGTAGTTCAAAGTACTGGCTGATTACCTTGAACTTGTGTAGGCTTGGTTTTATTCTTTGCTGGAATGGATTTGTGGAGAACCCATTGTGTTTCCTTACTTTAGTGTAACTCAAACAATAAACTTTTAATCCCTTGAAAAACCTGTGGGGCTTGATTTTAGTCTTTGTTAGGGTGAGTCTAGAATGTCTTATTCTAAGATGTGGTTCTTACTCTTAGTTGAGGCATTTTTGGTATCTCAACTGGATGTCTGAGGTGTTAATAAGGTGTTAATGTGGTTTCCTTGCTCTGGTTGGTAGGAACTCCAAAGATACCTAGTACTCCTTAACTTCTAGTACCTATTCTTCTCTTAGTCACTCTCTTTTAAGCCCTAATTGATTTTGCCCTGCACATATACAGCCTATTCCTTGGCCAAAGATTTATGGGGAAATTCCACATGTCTTCTAGCCTCTCTGCCTTGCAGATTTTAGCCACATTAGCTGCCCTGAACTATTATTTCTGCCTGTTGAGCTTCGACAACCACTGTGCCTTTCTTAAACTCTTGCTTGCTGGGCCATGGTTATGGCAATTGTTCCCACGTAGAAAGCTGAGGGCATTGTAGGGCTCACTTTGTGAGTTTCCCATTTCTCAGGGATGTCTTGTCCTTCTGTTGTCTAATGCCTATAAACAATTATACATTTTTTTTTTGTCTTATGGTTGCTTATGGTGGGAAGACTAGTCTAGAATCAGTTACTCCATCATATTTGTTAGCAAAAGCTGGCCTTACTATTGTTAAGCCATTTATTTTGTACTGTAATCTTGCAGATTTTCTCAGTTCTATGTATTCATATTTATTTTCTTTACCTCAAAATTGCTTGTGTCCCTTTAACATTTCTTTTCTGTTGTACTTCTGCTTTTTCTTACTACCTTGGCTTCTTCCACAAACTTTTCTAACCATTCCTTTTTTTTTTTAAATTGGAGTGTTTTAAGTTGATTAGGAGAACTGCCCAGAACAGCTCTAGAGAATTGACACCTCATATCTTCTGAATGATAATTACAATGAAGATCTCAAGATTTTGTGATCTATAGGCTACACCATATAGCCTATCCCTCCCTAGATATATAATAGGCTATACCACCTAGGTTTGTGGTTTTTTGCTTTCACTACATATGTAAGAATTGCTGTCCCATATATTTTAATAATCCAGAGACAGATTGAGTGGTAGAAAGAACACTGAATCATGAGTTAGAAGACCTAGGTTCTAGTTTTGCCATAGACTGGTCAATTGTGGGCCAGCCATATAACTCTGATTTCTTCATTTGTTTAGAATAAATAATTTTCAGCCCCCATCAAGCTCTTAAAATTTCTTTAATTTAACTTAATAGTTAATTAGAAAATCATTGTAATCAGTAGCTTTAGTCTTTTTGTTGACCTTACATCATTAATAAAATTCTTTCATAAGATATTAAAATTTTAGTTATTTTTATTAGCTGTAATTTTTCTTTTCCAGTATGAGGGAGGGTGCTGATCACTTTATACAGAATATTTTTTATCATGGACTGGTTATTTTATGTCTGTAATATGTATTTTTGCTTTGACTAAAAATGACTATTAGTATACTTTAGTCTTTAAGATACAGTGTGTGCTAATATTCTTATTTCAGTTTCTTTTCTTATTGAGCATAACTTAATGTTATAGTCCTTTAAAACTATGTTTATACAATATTTAGTAATTATGTTATTTGTAGTGTTTCTTTTTGTAGGTGTATATATAGCTCTATCTCCACTCTATTCTTCTCTAAGCCTACACTGGAAATCCTTTTTTTAAGATTCATTTCATATATATGTATGTGTGTATATATACACACATACATATATATATAAAAACTGTCGCTTAATGGTGGGAATATGTTCTGAGAAATGTGTTGTTAGGTGATTTCATTGTTGTGTGAAACTCAAGTATACTTATGCAAACATAGATGGTATTGTTCTTGTTCCTAGGCTACAAACCTGTACAGCATGTTACTGTGTTGAATACTTTAGGCAATTGTAACACAATGGTATTTGTGTATCTAAACATATCTAAACACATAAAAGGTACAGTAAAATACAGTATAAAGGATAAAAAATGATATACCTGTATAGGGAACTTACCACACATGGACCTTACAGGACTGGAGGTTGCTCTGGGTGAGTCAGTGAGTGAGTGGTGAGTGGATGTGAAGGCCTGGAACACTACTGTACACTACTGTAGACTTTATAAACACTGCATTTATGCTACACTACATTTATAAAAAAATTTTTCATCAATAATAACCCTAGCTTATGTAACTTTTTTACTTTATAAACTTAAATTTTTAAAATAATTTTTAACTGTTTATAATAACACTTAGCTTAAAACACAAACACATTATACAGCTATACAAACATTTTCTTTATATTCTTATTGTATAAGTATTATTTATTTTCATTTTCTATTTTAAAAATATTTTATTTTTTACTTTTTGAACTTTTTTGTTAAAATCTATGACACAAACAAACAAACCTTAGCCTAGGCCTGCACAGGGTCAGGATCATCCATCACTGTCTTTCACCTCCATATCTTTTCCCACTGAAAGGTCTTCAGGGGCAATAACAGGCATGGAGCTGTCATGTCTCCCATGATAACAATACCTTTTTCTGGAATACCTCCTGAAGGACCTGCCTGAGGTTGTTTTATGGTTAACTTAACTTTTTTATTAGTAGAAGAAATACACTGTAAAACAAGAAAAAAAGTATAGTCTAGTGGATACATAAACCAGTATGTAGTCGTTTATTATCATTATCAAGTATTATGTACTGTGCATAATTGTATGTGCTATACTTTTATATGATTGGCAGCACAGTAGGTTTGTTTACACCAGCATCGCCACAAACATATGAGTAACATTATGACATTAGGATGGCTAGGACATAATTTTTCAGCTCCATTATAACCTTATGGGACTACTGTCGTACATGTGATCTGTCTTTGACCAAAACATTCTTATGTGACACATAACTGTATATAGTTTTCTGTTTTGGAGGAAACCTTTTATGAAGTTCTACCTGCAGGTATCAAAAAGTTTCGTAGGATCTTTGGCTTCATGGGCATTCTTTAGAATCTCTTTCCCTGGAAATTTTATTCTCAAATTTGTACTCCAAAATTGAAACAGGTAAGTTGAAGCTATCTAGTAGATATTCAAGCTTATTTGTTAAAATGCAAATTATTTTATTCTGTAAGAACCCCAAACAATAGCACATTAGTTTCCTTTTGGCATAAAAGTACAAATACAAACAGAATTAATTTTTCTCATTGCTTTTTTTTCTGCTGTGGGCATAAAATGTATGTCTAACAAATATGTAATGATATAGTCTGATTGTCTGAATTTGAATCCTAGGTTTGCTACTTATTATTACCTGTGCGATTTAGAGAAATTTAATCATTCTTGTTAAGCCTTTGTTTTCTCATCTGTACAATGAATTTACTTCACAGGGATACTATGAGGATTAGATGAAATATAGTTCAAGTAAATTTAAGAGTAAAATTACTCGGTAATTAACTATACAGAGTTATTTTTAGTATTTTAAATGCAAAAAAATATAGTTTTTTAGGTTAAGTTTCAGGAATCTTTTTTGGTAATTTACTTCCTGTTTACTTAGCAACCAGTCCCTGAGACAGCAAATAGAATAATTGAATGAAAATTAAACCTAGAGATTTTAATGATTTTCTTCTGGTTTCAAATGTGTTAAGCCTATTTTCAAAGAAAAATGTAAGACAACAGTAATTTATTAGTTGTTGATGTTTACTAATAAATATGTTTACAGTCTTTCTCATATATTCAATAAATGTTTTAGGCCATTGATTCCCAAACTTGCCTTATCCTAAGAATCATCTCGGGTGCTTCTTTAAAATACAAATTTTGGGTGCCCTACCATATAGATCTTTCCAAGGAAGGACCTGTATTTTATGCTAGCTATCTAAGAAATTTTGTGCTCAAGGAGTTTTGAAAACAGTGCCAGGGATACAACAGTGGAAGTGACAGATGTGGTTTCTGCCCCATTGCTTTTATAGTGTGTTAGCTCTTCTTTTGAGTTATTAGAAAGAAATCACTTTTTCTCTCCTTTTTTTTTTATAAGGAAGAAAAGGAAAGTTTAGAGTTATAAAAATATTCTTTGTAATTAAGATATGAAAGTGGGCTTTTTTCTCTTTGTTAAATAAGCTATTTGTTTAAAAAAAAGAGTAATATTTATTAAAGAAAGAAAAACCTGGCCGGGCGTGATGGCTCACCCCTGTAATCTTAGCACTCTGGGAGGCCGAGACAGGTGGATCGTTTGAGCTCAGGAGTTGGAGACCAGCCTGAGCAAGAGGGAGACCCCGTCTCTACTAAAAATAGAAAGAAATTAGCTGGACAACTAAAAATATATAGAAAAATTTAGCCGGGCATGGTGGCGCATGCCTGTAGTCCCAGCTACTTGGGAGGCTGAGGCAGGAGGATCGTTTGAGCCCAGGAGTGTGAGGTTGCTGTGAGCTAGGCTGACGCCACGGCACTCTAGCCCGGGCAACAGAGTGAGACCTTGTCTCGG
>CAUYSK010018077.1:0-16272 GCA_963575035.1 Avahi laniger
GATTAAGGGCTCATTCTACTCAAGTATGACCTCATCTTGACTAATTACATCTGCAATGATGCTATTTCTAAATAAAGTCACTATCTGAGGTACTAGGTATCAGGACTTGATCACATCTTTGTAGGGCATACAATTCAACCCTTAGTGTATGAGAAGCCAAAGAGTAGAAGTTACATGATCTGACTTAGATTTTAAAAAGATCTTTTTGGCTCCTCTGTTTGAAGACTAAAGAGAGGTAAAGTTGGAAATAGGGAAAACAATGAGGAGATGGTGATAGATGACAATAGCCTTGGATCAAAATGGGGATAGAGGAGGTGGTAAGAAGTGGTGGAATTTAGATATATTTCAAAGGCAGAGCTGATCAAATTTACCAATAGCTTCAATGTAAGTTTAAAAGAGAGTAGTATAAATAATTTCAACATTTTGACCTGAGCAAGTAGAAACATGGGATTTTTAACTAAGGAGAAAAAGACTAAAAAATTGAGTCTACGAGCATAAAATGAAGGGTTCAGTTGAACATTGTGAATTTGAGATATACTTTAAACAGTTTGCCTGAAAAGTCCTGGTTTAGACCTATTGTCTATGTTCTCTACAGTTCAACACATCTCTTGGTATTTTATATTTTAATATAATATTAGTATTAATAATATATTAGTTTCTTTTGGCTACCATAACAAATTACGTAAAACTGTTTGGCCTAATTCAACAGAAATTTATTCTCTCACAGTTCCGGAGGCCAGAAGCCTGAAATCAAGGCCTTGGTAGGGTTGATTCCTTCAAGAAGTTCTGAGGGAGAATTCTTTTCATCCCTCTGTTCCAGTTTCTGGTGGCCGCTGGAAATCCTTGGCATTCCTTGGCTTATAGAGGCATCACTGTAATCGCATTGTTTCCTTCTCTGCGGATCCTTTCCCTTTCTCTTCTCTTCTAAGGACACTTATAAAATTTAGAACCCAACCCAAACCACGATGATCTCATCCTGAGATCCTTAATTATATTTGCAAGAATATTTTTACGAAATAAGTTTACATTCACAGGTTCTGGATGGACAAAACTTTTTTTGGAGGGGCAGGCAAGGGAGGTCACCATTCAACCCACTATATTTACATTAAAATAAGCCAGTTTTTGGTATACCTCCACTTCGTGCTCACAACTTTTATTGTAGTTTTGACTAGTGCTGTGGGAGGCATGTGGGAAGTGAAGAGTTCTCAGTCTAATACTTCGTTAAATTTTAGAGAAAGAAATAACTTGTCATTCTTTTTTATTGATATTTTTAGTTGCATAGGATTGATATATTCCTTTCAAGAACTGCATGCAGGGCACTTACTGATAAAACAATTTTATGTGGCTAGCAGCAACTAATTCCCTCTGGTCCAGTGGGGCTAGGAAAGGATTCGATAATGGAAGTGCCATGACATGACTGTGCCTACAAGATGCAGAAAACTCCAGGCCTGTGGTAAGTCAAGTTAGCTGAAAGTGTGGGCAAATATAAGTAAGGTAATGTGAAACAGGTACAGGTAGTAGGAGCTGAGAAATTCTGCCATAGAGTACAGAGAAAACTGTTTGAATATCTTTGCAATAGTGGTTTTATTATTTAATTTATGATATAAATCTAAAAGAAAATTATTTATTTTATTGATAATACAATAAGCCCTTTGAAAGCAATGAGCTCAAATAAATGAAAATGTATGTTTATTCAAAAATTTATCACTGGATTGTTTTCCAAGAAATTTGACAATAAACATGATATAAACTTATACACTATGTTAAGACTTTCTTCATTATGTTGAAAGCCTTACCCCCAATATGACTATATTTGGGAACAGGGCCTTTAGGGAGGTAATTTGTTAAATGAGGTCATAAGGTTGGGTTCCTAATTTAATAGGCTTGGTAGCCTTAAAAGTAGAACTCTTTCTCTCTTTTCTCTTTCTCGAACTGTCTCTCTCTTCACCCTCATTCCTCACATATGCTCTGAGGAAAGGCCAAATGAGGGCACAGCAAGAAGACAGCCATCTGCAAGCCAGAAAGAGAGCTCTCATTGGAAATCGACCATGCTGGCACTCAGATCTTGGATATTGCAGCTTCTAGAACTGTAAACAATACATTTTTGTTTTTCAAGCCACAAAATCTGTGGTATTTTTTGATGGAAGCCCAAACTGACTAGGACAGTGAGCTAAAGTGGTTTCACTAACCACATTAAAATCAGAAAACAAAAATATAATTCAAACGTTTATAGTTATTTTAAAAAACTTTACCCAGTGATAATAATTTAATGCATGCAGCTAACATTGTTTAATTAATCTTTCTTGAAGCTTGACTTTTCATTTAGATGAAATTACTGTTCTTCTAAAATAATTTTGTACATTTTAGATTTTGAGTTTTCTTATGCACATATAAAACATGAAGTTATAGCTCCATTAACAGAAGTACTTCACAGTTATATGATGCTAGTTTTATATCAAAGCTTTCAAATGCTAAAAATAGAAAAAAAACAGTTAATTCTAATAACGGCTTGATTTTTTTTTTCCCATTCAGTTTATGAAACAGAAGTAAAATATTGGAACATATATAATGGTCCAGTAAAACATCTGACAAAATTGTGATTAGTGTTTATTATGAATTCAATTAAATAGTTCAACATTTAAGATAAAATGACATGATGTTAGGAAAACAAATTGTATTGAAGAAAAGTTATTAAGTAAAAAAGTATTTACTAGATTAAAAGTCTAGAATTCAATATGGTACACACATAATTTGTAGCTTCATCCAATTTACCAATAAAAATAGAAGGTAAATTGCTCTCTCTCTCTCTCTACACACACACACACACACACACACACACACACACACACACATACACACAAACACACATATACACGCTATATATTGCATAGTAAGAATGACTGCAGTTAAATTTTTTTTGGCTTGTGTTAAATGCAAAAGAATCTTCAAGTACTATAGTGATTTATCTCTTTATTGACAATTTAAAAGTATTTGAGCTCTTGAGGAATTATTTTGTAAGTGAATTTAAATATCCTTTAATAGCATTGAATGATTTTATAAAGTAGTCTTCTAAATTTTGTGTTTATCTTATTATTTTATTTTTAGCACTGATTTTACTCTTAAAAGCTCCAGTTCAGACAATAACTTATGAATACTGTAACATTGGATATCCAATTATATTATACATCTCAAGGAAGTGGTTGAATAGGTGTATAGGTAATGTGGGAGAGGTCTAGGCTAAATATTCAATTTGGAAGTCAACAGTACATAAACAGAAATTTAAGCAATAAAACATGAATTTTTCTTTGACTCTGAAAGGATAAATGAATCAAAGATCTTTTATTTGTAAATAAAACAATAATCCTCATTTTAGTTTGTATTAAAAATTACCCTTCAATATGAATGTCTTAAAACGTGTTGCTTTCAGGAGTTTTGTGTACCATGAAGTCTTGTTTTTCCATAGTTGAATATTGCCTAGCTTAGATTAATAGTGCTGTGAACACAGACACAAATATCTGGTGTAATAAAATTATGTGACTCATTCAATTCAGATTTTTTAAAACTTAATTGAAATTACCATTATGAGTATCAATTGCTTACATTATTTTTATGATCACATTCTCCCAGCAGTTTAGAATGGGTACTAATAGTGTTAACCAAAATTCCGTATTTCATTGCAAGAAAAATGCTGAATATAAAAGAGGTTTATATCCACATTTTCAATCTTCTAGTGAAAAAACTCTATCTGGTTGTTCCGCCAGAAACTCAAAATCAAATATACAAAGTTAAGTGGTTTCCTATCATTCCTAATTATTTCCTGAATCTCTCTTCCTTCTTTGTTTTCTGTTCCTACTTTGGAATATTCATTTTAAATGTACATAGCTGTAGAACATTAGAATCACTTCCAATTATCTTTATTCTTTTTTTCTAAATGACTCCAAATATCAAGCCTTACTATGTTACCAAAAGTTCTGCACTTGTCCCTGAGGCTGCATCAGAAGAACAATGACAAGCAGTTTGAACAGAAGAAAAGAGAAATTTATTAATTTGTGGGCAAGTGAGGAAAATGGCAGACTTACATCTTAAAGTACCATTGTCATAACTATAAACAGAAATGCAGAGTTTTAAAGGGACTTTTCAGCTTGAGTCTATTTCTTTTTAACTATAAGAGATGGCCCTGATTGACCCCATCTTCCCATCTCCAATGAAGACAATCTCATACCCCCTGCTTGGACAATTCTGTTGAGCTATCACCTGTGCTACAAAAAAACAAAGAACGTTCCCCTGCCTTTCTGATTACTGGCCTTGGGCATGGATACAGGTTTTAATTCCCAAAAAGAATGGGAGGGGTTTTAAAGAGACAGCTCATAAAACATTTTATCCTTTTTCAGGCCATTCCCTCTGTTATAATTGTATCTCTACAATAGCTATTATATCCAACTCTTCACTCTCTCCATTCTTAGTATATTCTCACCTCCATTTGCTTTACTGAATGATTAAAATGTGTTTATAATTAGCATCTCTGCTTCTGGTATCTCCAATCTCCAAACTTTTCCACATAATGCTATCAATTTGATCATTCTAAAGATGATCCCTAACCATGTCACTCCTTTGAACCAAAATATTCAATGTTGTTTCTTTGGCTAAAGGATATAATTGTATTCCTTAAACTAGCAATTGAGTTCTGTCCTACTTTTTCCATATTATCTTCCACTTTTTTGTTTCATATTGTATGGTCCAGCAAAACTAAACTACTCATTCTTCCCCACATGAATTTTCTCTCTTCAATTCCATTCCTGAAATTGTTTGTTTTACCAGATTCTTCCTTCTCTTGTTTCTGTGTATTAAAATATATGTAATCTGAATGTCACCTGATCTTGTCACTTTGTATATAAAATTGAGCTGCATAAACTATTTTAGTAATTAATATTTTATTACTACAAAAACAATATATGCACTTTGGTATAAAAATTCAAATATCCATTCCACTCATCATCCATAACTCTGTAGGTGATAAGGAAAACCCCATCTATTACTTGGTACATTAGCCACTTGAGACCCCTACTCCTCATGGAAGACCCACATCAACATAATACCAACCTATTACCTGACACATCAACTAATCTATTACCGGGCACATCAACATAATACTAACCTATTACTTGACACATCAACTAACCTATTACCTGGCTCGTTAGCCACCTGAAACCCCACCCCTCGGACCACCCCAACTTAATAAAAGTGGGAAAAATCGGTATACAGGGCTCAGAATTTGGTGGTGAGACCCCTCAGAGCCTGCAGGCAAATAAACTTTGATTCTTGGACTCTCCCTGTGCTGCTTGGTTTGTCCTCGGGACCACCCGTTGTAACACTTGCTGTAACACAGGGGCCCATTTGCTGCCTATCGTGAATGTATCTGTGTTTTCCTGCCGATAAAGCTTGTTTAATGCTATTTTTTTCTTTTTTCTTTTTTTCCTTTTTTTTTTATTTCTGTATTTTATGGAAGTACAAATATTTTATACTGTGAACTTTCGATTTTGGACCGTGTTCACGCAAGAACCGAGGAGTTGGTGACAGGACCAGATACAATCAGCTTATCTTTCCTTAGTAGGGATGCCCCTAGACACATCCACACGGCTCAGAGTGTAGGTATAAAAATCTTTCAGGGCAGGGAAAGGCCCTGTTGCTTATAATAGAACATCTGAAATTGGGTAATTTATAAAGAAAAGGAATTTATTTCTTACAGCTATGGAAGCTGAGAAAACCAAGGTCCAGGGGTCGCATCTGGTGAGAAGTATCTTGCTGGCGGGGATTCTCTGAAGAGTCGTGAGGTAATGCAGGGTATCACATGGTGAGAGAGAGCAGGTTATTTAGAGGGGAGGCAAGGGAGCTTTGTGCCTAACAAAGACAAAGGACTTTTTGAAGGACTCTCTTTGAAGGATTCTCTATGGAGGAGGGGAGATGAATGTGCTGAGCGCAGAAAGACAAGAGAGCTGAATGCACCAAGGTGGAAGCCAAGGGTGACCTAGAACAGCCTTGAGTGAATCAAGGTATCATTTGCATTCATTTACACTGTGGTACTCGTCACCCCCATCGGGGATGGACGCCATGACATTTCTGGAGGAAGCCATAAAAGGAGAAATTCTCCCCTACCCATCGCTAGGGCAGAGGAAAGCACTCCATTGGACAATTCGAATAACGCAGCCCTTCCTCAATAGGTAAGACAACAAAAATCCCAGAGACCAAGCTAGCACAGGGCCGGAGTCGAGGATGACAAAGGCCCTCTCCCAGCACTGTGGAGTGTACTTCCTCTTTCAGTTTGTAATAAAGTCCTTTTTCCATCTTTGCTTTGTCACCTGCTATCATTCTTTGTGGCAGGTAGACAAGAACAAAGGAATTCAGAGCACAGACATTAACAGTCTGAGTATGCTAACTCAGGTCTCCTTTCCTCTTCTTCGAAAGCCACCAACCAGTTCTCCCATGATAAATAAATTAATCCATTCATGAAGGCAGAGCCCTCATGATCCAATCACTTCTTAAAGGCCCCACCTCCCAATACTGCCACATTGGGGATTAAATTTCAACCTGAATTAATATTTTTGTCTGTTTTTTTAAACATGAATTTTTGGAAGGGACATTCAAACCATAGCAGCTGTCCTCTAAGGCCAGACATATTTCCTGAGACCTCGTTTTTTGTCTTCAGATCTAATACCTTAAGTCAGATGAAAAATCAGAATATTTGCTTCCTTCAAGAGAGATCTGAAGCAGGCATCATCCACGTGGAGCTGGGCACAGTGGCTCATACCTGTAATCCTAGCACTTTAGGAGGCCAAGTGCTTGAGCCCTGGAGTTTGAGACTAGCCTCGGCAATAGCAAGACCCTGTCTCTACAAAATTTTTAAAAAATTAGCCAGAGATGGTGGTGTGTGCCTGTAGTCCTGGCTACTAGGATGGCTGAGGCAAGAGAATCGCTTGAGCCCAGGAATTGGAGGCTGCAGTGAGCTATAATATGAAAGCACTGCACTCTAGTCCAAGCAACAGAGCAAGAGACTGTTTAAAAAAAAAAAAAAAAAAGAAGAAGAGAGAGAGAGATCTGAAAAGTCTTTAAGTTTGTAACTTTGTTAGCATATATTATGCCCATATTATCTAAAACGTAGATTGTTCATAATATCATATGTAGAGTAACATTGTTAAACAGTGTTACAGTCTGGATAGACCTTTTGCAATTATCAGACTCTTTCATTTATTAACCTTATTAACCTTACACAAATGAGTATTGAGTTTTTGTTAATTCTTTCTGCAGTTTTCCAAATCAATACTCTCATTGGATGCTGTAGATATACACACAAACATGCACACTTTTTAAAAAAAAGATCATAATGAACAAATATGATAGAGAAGGAAGTTTCATTAAAAAGGAAACTTTTCACAGGAGAAAAGTGCCTCTTTTTTTTTTTTTTTTTTTCAACCACAGAGGTGGTCTCTTAAATGGTCGTGTAAAAAGTTCAGGTCTCTTGGCTTCATAGTACTTCAAATGCTTCCGAAACTATATCAGGTTGTTGCTTTAGTCTGTGTACCTTATCAAAGAGAAAGCTATTTAACTTCTTAAATCATTAAATTACACTTTCTGTATGGTCATAAAGTTCTTAGGAATAAATTTTAGTTAGAAGTTCCAGATCAAAGGAACGTTATCCCTTAAAAATTCTGCAAGAAAAAATAATGTCTATTCTTATGACTGATAAAGGTAACACCATTTGCATATCATCTGGAAGTGTCTCTATTTTCTAGTCTAGAGGTTGGTGTTGGGTAGCTGGTGCTAGGTGACTAATACCAGGTGAATGATGCCAGAGAGCAATGGAACAGTTACTTCTATTTTTTCCTTTTTTTAAACAAGATATTAAATTTTTATAACAAGAAGAAGCATTCCAAAATGAAGTGACACTTCAAGATGCATAATTTACTGAGAAAATGCATAATAACATATTTCATGACTCTTGGACCTCTCAGTCAGATCTAATTATCAAAAAAAAAAAAAAGATCAGGATGTGTGTGAAATTTCTTTAAGAAAAAATATAGTACATGATATTTTCCAAAGTTGACTACAGCAATACGTCCCTTCCCATGTCCCCTTTTAGAACTGTGGGACATACCCCATCTAGAGGTAAAGTTGAATTTTCTCTCCTTAAATCTGAATAATACTGTGACTCACTTGCAACAAATGGAAAGTGGCAAAAGTGATGCTATATGCTTTTTGAGGTTATACCATAAAAAGTAACAAAGCTTCTCCCTTGTTATCTGAGATACTCATTTTGGAGACTAAACCACCATGTATAAAATCCAACTACCTTGAGGCCACCAGAGGAGGAAAAATTATGTGTCTGTTCAAAAGCTTCAGTTGAGATCCCAGCTGATAGCCAATATCAACTGCTAGACAGATGACAAAAAACACTTCCAGACGAATTCAGACCTTAGTGAGCAAGTCTCCTGCTGCCTTCAAGCACTCCCAGGAAGACTCCAAATATCCCAAAGCAGAGAAAGGTCATTCCCACTGGGCTCTGTCTGAATTCCTGGCCCACAGAATCTGTGAGCACAATAAAATTAATTTTGATACCACTAAGTTATAAAATGGTTTGTCCCACAGCAGTAGCAACCAGAACAGAACGATGTAAGTACAAACGAGAGACAAGTGGAGAGTGCCTGAAGATTCATCTAAAACCTGAAGTATACTTGAAGCCCAATATACATTCTTTGAGTTGGGGACCCAGTACTGACACCCAACACAGCCAGATTGGCTACAGCAGAGGAGAGGAGAGACACCAGAGGGCTGCAGTAGGCCATGAACATTCCCACTGATGACAGGAAATATGTGCCATTTGACCATTTCTATGGAAGAGAGGTAGGCTCAGAGAAAGAGAAACCTGGCATAGGGTCTTTTTTTGTTCTTAGAGATGAGGTCTCACTATGTTGCCCAGGCTGGAGAGTGGTGCCTATTCACAGGTGCAATATTATCACACTGTGGTCTCAGACTGCTGGGCTTTAGGGATCCAACCACCTCAGCCACCCAAGTAGCTTGGACTACAGGTGTGGACCACCACACAGGGCTGGGCCTTTTTGTGTCTCACCAAAGAAGACCGCTTGGGAAGGTGAAGGAACTCTGTAGCTAATGTCTGAGTGTGGGGCTGAAATAAAAATGTCAGCTGAAGAAGAGGTGTCAGGCACATCAAAGGATCTTTGGCTAAAAGAGCACAGCAGGAGACTTCTGAAGAGCCTTGAAAGTTGTCCAGGATAGAAGACATTTTAAATATCTGCAAGGTCTGAAGAGTTAGGAGCCAGCTTACAATAGTAGAAGCCAAGAAATCTTTTTTCTCTGTCCCCTTGCCTCCTCCAAAATTATAATTACAGATAGGGTGGATATTGGAGGAAAAAGTAAAAAGATAAAAATAAACAAACATATAAGAATCAGTCCTTTTACAGAAAAAGGGAATGAGACCTAGTGGATATGCACAGTTAACCCATGCTCATTTAACCAACGGTAACAGTATGGAAGGTACAGTATATGGTCCCAGGCACAGATGGGTAGATAGGATAGGATCAAAGTGAGACAGGAGTCAGATATCCTGAAGGCACTTAGGGCAGGGATCAGAAGGAGAAGGACAACAGGACAAGAAAGCCACAAGAATGTGAATGTGCTTAGCTAAGATAAATGTAGCCAACGGGAACCCTTTAGTTATTCTACTTTGACCATAACATCCTCACCTGAAGCAGAAGGGTAATTTCTTTAATTACAGCAGGTGCACAGTTGAAGCAACAATGTCCCTAAATGAATTAGCCTCCTTAGTGTGGTAAAAAGCACACCCACCAGCGCCATGACAGTTTATAAATACCATGGCAACCCCCAGAAATTTCCCTGTGTAGACTGAAAGGGGGAAGGACTCTCCTTTCTGGGAACTCACCAACCCTATCCCACAAAAGTCATGAATATTCCATTTCAGCTTAGCATATAATTAGAGATTAGCATAAAAAAGGAGAACCCAAACTCCTGTGGGGTGCTGCCTCCTTTGGGGCAGTCCACTCCCTACCATCTTTGAGAGTGTATTGTACTTTCTGTACTCTGTCTTTAAAAAATGTCTTTGCTTCCCACGTGACTCTGCATTTGAATTTCTTCTTGAGTGGAAGTCGAGAAGCCGGTATCAAAAGCTGGATGTTCTGTGGAAGTGAAAAAGCAGTGTGAGTGGAGATGGAGGAGGAAGTGAGTAGAAAGATAGCAGGTGGCTGTTCTCCTATTTTAATAAGTCAGTGATATGCTTGATGCTTAAAACATATTGGTCCGTTATTAGGATAAGTTTGCATTGCATAAAATATATAGGATAATTAGGATATTAAATTAGAAGTTATTAAGGATAGATCATGGAGCTTTTTCTAGACCATATGTCAAATATCTTAATTATGCTAATTATGGAGGTATTCAGAGGAAAATTATTCCAAAGATGAAAACACTTTACAAATTTACACTACACTGAAAAGATATTTTTACTATTCATTATGTTTGCCTTTAATGAAAAAGCTTATACTAGTCAATCTACCTACATTCAAGTAGAAACTTTAGATGAACAAATACGATGTCTATTTTGGACAGCAAATTATTTTGACAGACATCGGGAGGGCTGGTAATAATGAATCTTTTCAAATTTTAGAAAAATCCATTTTGTTATTTAATTGGAATATATGCATATCATTTTGCCCAACACACATACATTCTGACACATCAACACGTAAGAAAGAAAAATAACAAACCAAAAGAAGCCATTTAAGAAAGATAAGATCAATACAATTACATAGGGAATGAATGTGCAAAATTGCATTCTCCCTCTCAATATGAGTTATAGTCTAATGCTTATATGATATATATGTGATATTTAGTATTCTGTGTATTCTTACTTTTCTAGTTGTACTTTTTAAATGATTTAATTTATTCATCACAGCCTGCAATTTTCAGATTATTTATAGATACAGAGGCCATTAAGCCTTGCTGCGTAAATGGTAAATAATGACACCATGAAAATAATCCTTTAATATTACTTTATGAATATGTATGGCATTATTGTAAGTAATACTAATTTCTCAGAACTTCCTTATAAACAGGATAAGCACAAATAAAACAAGCAGTAGGTATTCTAACCATATTGGTTCTGTACATAATTTCCATATGAATAATTTACATAAAAATCTAAAAAGAAATTTTGAAATTATCTGTTAGTTTTCTAGGTTAAAAGTTATTTTTTTAAGTTTTAGAAAGTTCTCTTTGCTACTAGGTACTAGAAAAGAAAGGTGGGGGAAGCATATCATAGTGTAAGTGAATGATGCTAACTGGAAATTTATTTTCATTGTCTATAGTTTTCAGGAATAATGTTGAATAATAAAAAAGCAATAACAAGCCCAAATCCACCACCTGCTGAATTTTATACATCAAATTTGGATGCAACAAAATAAGCATTTTATTTTCAGAATTATCTTTGAATCCCAACTATACTGAGAGAGTCAAGTATTTTTAATAGTCAGAGATATTTCACCTTAAAAAAGCAGGATGCATCATGAAAGCTTAATTGTTATAATTTTCTTTTATGGATTTTTTTTCTCAAAAACTGTTTGTAATTATAATTATTGGATATCTTTTTTGAATGCTCTACACACTATTCCTGGCAATATGATTTTAAATTTTCCCCAAAACATGGTTCATGAATTTCAATTGCCTAATACTAGTAGACAGTAGACAGTAATAACTATTTAATATGGGAAAATTCTTATTTATTATAATACTATTTACCTTTGGTGGTTTTGCATTAATTATTTAAAGTACTTTTACTTTGGCAGAAACAGATGGTTAAATCTAATTAACAATTAAATAATTTGGCATAGACTTCATGAAAGAGTCTTGCATTTTATTTTAGTTAAGTAACACAAAGAGCTATTGGAACAAAGAATGTTGAGGTAGAATTAAAATATTACTTTATTGTGAATAATGCTGAAGTTAGCATCAATGGATACATGGATTAAGAAAATGTGGTATATATACACAGTGAAATACTATACAGTGTTAAAAAGGATGTTTTGTTATTCATGGCAACAAGGGTGGAACTGGAAGACATTATGCTAAATGAAATAAGCTGGGCACAGAATGACAAATTCTGTATGATCTCACTTATATGAGGAATCTAAAAAAGTATATTTCATAGAAACAGAGTAGAAAGGTGGTTACTAGAGGCTGGGGGGTAAAAAGGGGCGGGATGGAGAAAGGAAAAGTGTTGATCAAAGGGTACAGAGTTTGTTAGACTGGAGTAATAAATTTTAGTGATCTATTGAACTGCATGGTGACCACAGTTAGTAATAATATATTGTATATTTCAAAATTGCTAAAAGAATAGATTTTTAAAATTCTGACAAGAAAAACATTATAAGTTGATGAGATTACTAATTTGTTAATTAGCTTGATTAATCTTTCTACAATGTATATATATAGATCAAAACATCCCATAAATATATGCAGTTATTATTTGTCATTAAAAAGAGAAAAAAGAAAAAAATATACTAATTTACATAAAGAAAACCTCTTTATAAAACAATTGTTAATACTCTCTTTTTTTGGAAATAAAAGAATATTGGATATTATTTCCGAAGAACATGTACCTTTAAAAATTTTACCAAGACAATTTCTTGCTTTATTATCTCTCTCGAAAGAGTAAATTTAGTGCATAGATTTCAGTATAAGGAAAATGCAATTCAGAGAAATTAAAAGTTAATTGCCTGTTAAAAGCTAGGCAGTTCTAATTTTAAACTTGGGCCCCAGCATTTACTTGCTTTGTAAATTTGAAAAGTTGCTCACTCTTTATGGGTCTCAAATTTCTTATTTGTAAACTGAACATAATATCTAACTCAGTGAATTGTTTTGGGGATAATAATAAAATTACAAAGGGAGTTTTGCAGAGTCCTAGAAGACAGGAAACAAAATGAATGCTAGCGATTTCTTATTACAGTATTCCTGAAGCCATCGCATGTAGGTAGCTGCCTGTTTATCACACTATATGAAGTTCGCATCTTAACTTCATACCAAAGTGTGGGATGGATTGTGTTTTAAAGCTGAGAAGTGGCCAGAGGTTATCCTGTCCCTTTACTAAGAAAGATAGTGGCAATTAATCTGGCTAAATGCAAGCCCATTTAGGTACCATAACATCTTAATTAATATAAAGTTAATATTATGCTAAAAAACTTAAACAGCTGTCCTTAATGCTGACAGTTTGGAAATAATAGGGAAATTAGTCTGACAGGCATGAAAAATGCCTTCAAATGACAGCAGAGGCAGTTACCTACGCTTTCTAGGTACCACTGTTTTATATTATGGTTTAATTACTGTGACATTTTATATTTCCCCTTACAGAAAAAGGAAAAAGAGATTGTATTTTTATAGGCGAGGAAAACAAGATATAGAACATGAGTTATTTGCCAAGGTCGTTAAACTAGTAGTTGGTGGACAGGACTTTATTTCAAACTGTCTGACTTTGAGAACTATGTTCTTACCCAGAGCTACGCTAACCTTTAGGTATTAAGTGTATCTCTATGCCATTACGTCATCCATCATTCGTAAACAAAGGCTTTGTACGGAAATGTTTGAAGAAGGCTTATCAATGAAGTTGGCCTTTGGTAAAGCAGTGAAACAGAAAGGATCACATCTTTATTTCCTGTTTTACCTGCCTTTCACTGTACTTGCTTTCGAATTTGTAAGTGGATTTTCATAAACAATCTAAAAACCACAAATATTGAAAATTGTATTATTACATAAAATACTTTTCTGAACATTTTTCTGACTTTTATAAACATGTATAAAGTCTTCATACAATCATATTTCTAATAAATATAAACAATTTAGTATAGGGAATAATTTGTATTACATATTTTATTCAATTTTTCAGTTTTTTGATTGCTTTTTTATTTTTAGTAGCTTTACTGAGATATTTATATATGACATAATTGACTCATTTAAGTGTACAAGTCAATGTTTTTAAGTATATCCACAGAGTTGTGTAGCTATCATAACAATTTAATTTTAGGACATGCTTGTTCTCCTCAAGAAACCATGTACCAATTAGCATTTACTCCCAAACCCCTGACTCCTCAGCTCCTTGTGACCACTAATCTATCTTCTCTTTGTATACAAGTTTGTCTATTTTAGACATTACAGGTAAATGGATTCTTATAATATGTGGTCTCCTTTCACTTAAGTAATCTTTTTAAGCTTCAGTCACGTTGTGGCGTGTATCATTATTTCACTTTTTATTGATTAATAACATTCCATTGTATGAATATACCATATTATATTTATCCTTTTATCAGTTGATGGACATCTGAATTGTTTATACATTTGGATTATTAGGAGTAATGTTACTCAGAGCATTTGTGTACAATCTTTTGTGTCTACTTATGTATTTATTATACTTGGGAATAGACCCAGGAGTGGAATTGTTGAGTTATATAAAAACACTAATGTTTAACCCTTTCAAGAACTGACAAACTATTTTCCGCAACAGCTGCACCATTTTACATTACCATCAGCACTAGATAAAGTTGTCAATTTCTTCACCTGCTCACTAATGTTCATGATTGTCCATCTTAATATAATGATCCTAGTGAGTGTAAAGTGATTCTCACTGTGGTTTTAATTTTTATTTCCCTAAGGACAAGTAATGTTGATCAATTTTTCAAGTACACATTTTCTTTGTAAAATATTTGTACATTTTCTTTAGAGAAATATTTATTCAGATAATATGCTCATTTTAATTTGTCTTTTTTGTTATTTAATTGTTGAGTTGTAAGAGTTTTTAAAAATATATTCTTCATATTAAATTCTTGTCAGATATGTGATTTGAACATATTTTCTTTCATTTTTCAGTTGTTTTTTCACATTCTTGATACTGTACTTGATGAACAAAGTATTTAATTTTGATGATGACAAATTTATCTAACTTTTCATTTGCTGTTAATGCTTTTGGTGCCACATCTAAGAAAGCATTGCCAAACCGTAAGTCACAAACACTCCTATGTCTTCTTCTAGGATTTTTTTTTTTTTTTGAGACAGAATTTCACTCTCTTGCCTGGGGCGAGTGCTGTGGCGTCAGCCTAGCTCACAGCAACCTCAAACTCCTGGGCTCAAGTGATCCTCCTGCCACAACCTCCCAGATAGCTGGGACTACAGGCATGCGCCACCATGCCTGGCTAATTCTTTTTTTTCTATTTTTAGTTGTTTGGCCAATTTCTTTCTATTTTTAGTAGATACGGGGTCTCGCTCTTGCTCAGGCTGGTCTCGAACTCCTGAGCTCAAACAATCCGTCTGCCTCTGCCTCCCAGAGTGGTAGGATTGCAGGCGTGAGCCACCGCGCCTGGCCTTCTTCTAGAATTTTTATAGATTCATCTCATACTTACGTCTTAGATCTATCTAGAGTTAATTTTTGTATTTGGTGTGAGGTAGGTGTCCAATTTCATTCTTTTGTATGTGGATGTCCAATTGTCTTAGCATCATTTTTGAAAAAATTTTTATCCTGATTAAGTGGTCTTGATACTTTTGTCAAAAATCACTCTTAATTCTATCCCATTGATCTGTATATCTATCTTTATGCCAGAACAACACTATCTTGATTACTGCAGCTTTGCTATAAGTTTTGCAATTGAGAAGCATGAGTCTGCCAATTTTGTCCCTCTTTTCAAGATTGTTTTGGCTATTCTGACTCCCTTGAGTTTCTATATGAATTTTAATTACAGGGTCTATATTTGTAAGCAAGGCCATTATGATCTATCTATCTATCAAAAAAATGGGAAAAGGACGTGAATAGAAACTTTTCAACAGGAGACAGACTAATGGCCAACAAACATATGAAAGAATGCTCAACATCTCTGATTATCAGAGAAACGCAAATCAAAACCACAGTGAGATATCACTTACCTCCAGTGAGAATGGCCTTTATCAAAAAGTCCCAAAACAACAAATGTTGGCATGGATGAAGTTAGATAGGAACACTCATACATTGCTGGTGGAACTGAAAACGAGTACAACCTCTGTGGAAAGTAATATGGAGATACCTCAAAGAGCTAAAAGTACCATTTGGTCCAGCAATCCCATTACTGGGCATCTACCCAAAGGAAACAAAGACATTCTATAAAAACGACATCTGCACTAGAATGTTTATAGCAGCACAATTTGCAATTGCAAAGATGTGAAAACAACCCA
>CAUYSK010018078.1:0-10323 GCA_963575035.1 Avahi laniger
CTGTAGTCCCAGCTACTTGGGAGGCTGAGACAGTAGGATTGCTGGAGCCCAGGAGTTTGAGGTTGCTGTGAGCGAGGCTGACGCCACGGCACTCGCTCCAGGCAAGAGAGTGAGACTCTGTCTCAAAAAAAAAAAAAAAAACAAAAAAAAACATTTATATTGTATAATATAGCATAGATAGAAAAATTATACATAACAAATTAGTTACTACAGTGAGAACAGCAGTTATCTCCACCAGGTCAAGAAATAGAGCTTTGCCAGTCTCCGTGTAGGTCCTCCGTGTACTCTGTTGCAGTCGCAACTCCCTCTTCCCTAAAAGTAACTGCTTTCTTGACTTTTATGGGAATCACTTCCTTGGTTTTCTTCATACTTCTGATCACCCTAGTGTGAATCTCTCAAACTCTGTAGTTTAATTTTTGTTTCTTTTAGTAAATTCTGTTCTCCTTCCACCCCCCCACATAACTTGTTGAGGAAATTGGGCTATTTGACCTGTAGAATTTTCTGCAGTCTGGATTTTGCCACTGTTAGATCTACAGACCTGACCAGGTTCAGTTGCAATATTTTGGCACACTTACTTCATAAGAGGCAATGTATTCTTCCCTCAGGACAGACATATTAATTATTTCTTTTTGTTGTGATAGCAGCTATTACTACTGAATCCTTAGCTTCATTCATTTGTTAGGGACTGGAAAACCATGGTATTCCTATTTAGTCATTTCTTGAGTAATTGGCTGGAATACTTCTATAAAGAGGAAACTGGTCATTTAGCAGTACAGTTATAGAAGAAAGGGAAAATAAACCCTTGATTTTTGTCCCACTATTTACCAGTTCTCAAAATGGAGAATTGTTTCTTATTATCCTCAGAAGGTGATCATTTACTATTTCTTGTTGTTGATGTCAACAGATTTGGAGTACTGATGTCTATTTCACTTACTATTCCTATCACTGCTCAGACTCTCCTATCTTTGGCCAGTCAAGTCTCTTCAGATTGAATCATGAGTCCTTTTGATGTGTTCCTAGTAGTCTTTGATAGCTTCTTGGTATGACAAGATGTAGCATCAAAAGGCTGTTCTTACACATTTTCTGTTTCTCCAGACTGAAATATACCATTTTACTAACCTTTGTTTCTTTTAGTGGCAAATAGTAGTACTTAAACAACACAGTCTTACGCAAGGTATGTCATGACTTCTGGGTTTGTCATTCTTTTTAGGCCTTTTTAAAAGTAGCTAGGGCTAAAAAATTTTGTATGCTTAAATATACAGATAATGCATACATATATAAATCATATGAATAAGACATGAACACTTAACATATTATGTAAACACAGTTGACCCTTGACCAACATGGATTTGAACTGTGTAGGTCCACTTTTATGTGGATTTTTTAAAATAAGTATGTTGGAAAATTATTTGAAGATTTGAGATAACTTTTAGTAACCCACAGACAAACCATGTAGCATAGAAATACTGAGAAAATTAAAGAGTTTGGTATGTTGTGAATGCATAAAATATACACAGATCCATTATAGAAATGCAGACAAAGACCATACGTGGCACCATCTTCAGTTGAGAGAAATGTAAGCGTAAAGATGCAGTATTAATTATAACCACATAAAGATAACTGTAGTGTATACTGTTCTACTGTAATAATTTCATAGCCGCCTCCTGTTGCTGTTGCAGCGAGCTCAAGTGTTACGAGTATGCTTAAAACTCGCCGTGGTGCTAATCCTTTCCAGTAAATTGTGTAGCAGTAAAAAGTTATTTGTCGCAGTTCTTGTGTATTTTTCGTGGTGTTTAGTGCAATACCTTAAACCTTGAATAACACCATGGGACCCATGTGAAGTGCTACCAATGATGCTGGAAGTGCTCCCAATACGCCCAGAAAAAAGTCAGGACATTACAGGAAAAAGTTGAAGTGCTTGATAGGTACCAGAGAGTGAGGTCTACAGCTCTGGTTGCGCACTACCTCAGACATATGATTCATCTTGTAAACACACAAAAAACTCACGGTATTGATAAATACAGGACTATAAATGTATTTTCTCATCCTTATTTCCTTAAAATTTTTCCCCTGTAGCTTAAAAGTACAGTATATAATGCATACAACATACAAAATGTGTTGACTGTTACCGGTAAGGCTTCTGGTCAACAGTAGGCTGTTAGTAGTTAAGTTTTGGAGGAGTCAAAAGTTTTATGTGAATTTTCAACTGCATGAGGGAGTCAGCACCCCTGACCCCTTCATTGTTCAAGAGTCCATTGTAAAACTTATATATCATCTAAATAATGTCATTTAACATATTCTGTTAGAGTTACTACATATAAATAATGGAATATCTAAGCCTACAGATTGTAATATAAATAATAGGAAAGTACATTATGAATTTATTTTTTATACTAATTTATACTAACTTCTAGCTGTAGTTAGACTATATTGTTTTTATTAATACTTAACCTCTTACCTTCATCTCCTTTCCCCAACACTGAGATTTCTGGTTTCTTATGATGAACTCACTATCTTTTGGATTTCTCCCTCCCCATCCTGCTTACAGTTCTCTTCCACAAAATTCTGTAAATTTTCAGTTTCATTACTTTTATCATTTAAAGGATATCGGTTTTTTTGCTAAATTATTTAAGTGTGTATTTTGAAATATACTGACTTAAAATCATAGGATTTTAAAAGCTGTAAAGGGCATGGGCAGTACTTGCTTCAGGTTTTCCCAGTTTAGAAGAGAGGACACCACTTAGAATCACCTGAGAATCCTAGCGAGCTAGCATGAAGGCAGGGAGACCAGCTGTAATGTTTCATTCCTTTACGTTTTCATTTTTCCATTTAAGAAATATTTATTGAGGCCCTCCTGTATTCTAGATACTGATGATACTTAGTCACATAGACAGACATCCACAAAAAAGGATGCAGATTACTCAATGTTTTATCAAAGGAAATATTCTGTTGAAGGAAATTTCTGAAATGGATGTTGAATTTTCCCCATTTCGTATTTTATGGCAGAATGTGTCTTAATCATGAAATTCAGGTAGTACTTTACAATAGGGGACAAGTGATATTCAAAGTAGTAGCTTTAAGAAGTTTTTAAATTTTTTTTCCTGCAGAACTATGCTGGGTTGAATAACCTCGGTAATGTTGTGACTATTTGGTTGATACTGATTCTGTGACTAGATCTGGGTGAGGCAATTACCACTACTGGACTCAAAAACCGTGTAATTTTTATTGTGTGCAAACATGTTTTAAAGACTGATGGTCATCCCCATATGTGCATGGGTATTAGCTTCCCTCAGGATTATTTCTGTTAATGCCAGCATGTTACACAGTACTGGGAAGAATATTGGCTTTGGAGCCAGGAAAACTGGCTGCATCATTTATGCTATCTGACCCTTATCTTTGGTATAGAAATAATATATATTTTAAAGGGTCTTACAAGATGAAATGGAAAATTTTTTAAGCATATTAACATGTAGTAGCACCATACAAAGGCTGGTTTTCTACACATTGTCTTAGGTTCCGTATCTGAAGAGATGTTCTTAATTATTCCCACTTCCTCTACCCTCTAACTAGGATTTTCTTTGTCAAGTTTCTCACATCCCTTTCTTTTCTATTTGCATGGATACCAGCTAATCCATTTCACCCTAACCTTAACCTCATGCATGAACTATTGCCATAGTGTATATTATGGAAGTATAGATGAGTATTCTCTTTTTTTTCACCTTAAAGAATTCCGTGTAAAATACTTCTGACGTAAGAAGAGAGATAAAAGACTAATATAGTGAACATCTGTGTGCATACCAGCTAAGAAATAAAACATAGCTAGTAAAGTTGAAGCCCTCACGAACCTGATTGCGTCTTCCTCTGTCCTGGTTTCATGCCTCTTCCCCCAGAGTTCACAATCCTGAATTATTACAGATTAAGCTATTTAAAAAATAATACATTTACCTATCCTGAGGTCAGTATTTTATGTTCTAAAAGTTTTAAGTTTCACATTTTAAATTTGGGTTTCTAATCTACCTGGACTTAGTTTTTGTGTTATGTGTAGGGATCCAGTTTTGGTGTTTTGTTTTTTTTTCACATGTATAATAGTCTTAGCACCATTTATTGAACAGTCAATCCTCTGACATGCATGCTAAGTCTGACATATATCAGTTTTTTCCAGGCTCTCTGTATGTATGACATGTTAATAAATATTTCAAGTTTTGGAAAATCTGTTTGCTCTAGCCTTTGAATGAAGTGTTCCCATCTGTGACTATTAGGTCAAGATTAATTGTGCCCAAATCTTCTACCTTGTTAGTGATTTTTTTGGTGTGTACTTGATAACAGCAATAACTTGAAAGAGGTATGTTAAAATTTCCCAATATGGTGATTGATGTGGTTTTTATTCTCCTTATTCCGTTTTTTGCCATATGCTTCTGAGCCTATGCTATTAGATGCACAAAAAGCAGAACTTTTTTCTCTTTCAGGTGAATCAGTATCTCATATCCTACCTCTCTAGATACGCTTTTACCTTACATCCGATATTCAGATAACTGTAGGAGGTTATTTTGGGTCAGTGTTCTCCTGGAATATCTGTCTTTTTTTAACTTGATTATAACACCAATTTTATCATATGTAAAGTTGGAAGAGTATAATGAATTCCCATGTGTCTGTCTTTTATCTTTAACAATTATCAATTTGGAATTCTTGTTTATTCTCCCTTTCCAATTTATTTCTTTTGGGAGATAGATTTTTAAAGCAAATCCAAAGACATCATACAGTTTCTTCTGTGTTATTGTTTTCCATGCCCTGACTTTCATCTTTACCTTATGTTCTAAGTGTGGCTCTTGTTAACAGATTATAACTAGATTATTTGTATGTTTAACATTGATTTTCTGATTTTTTTATACATCTTGATATTCCGTCTTTTAACTGGTGCATTTGTCTCTTTCATTTACTGTGGTTTCTACAATTTTGTGTTCATCCCATGTATTCCTTTTTCCCACCCATGTTATCTTTTGGATTTAAGAGGTTCCCTGCCCTACCTTGTTCAGTTTTGCATATCTACTTTCTTTGAATCTATGTGCTTTTCTACATGCTTTCGATCATTATCCTACCTTTTATAACATGCATGTTTAAAGTTTAAGCAATATTTTTACCCTCCTCATAAACAAAACAAGGACCTTATAATGTTCTAACTTTGAATAAGAGTTAGAACAATAATACTGGATTATATATGGGTTCCATCCTGTTTTTCTCATACAAATCAAACATTTTTGTACCTGTTTTATATGATATTTATTTACATTTTCTCACATATTTATCAATATATTTGCTCACCATTCCCTTTAGCATCTCAGCCCTTCCATCTTGGGTAATTTTACTTTTGCTTGAAATTCATATTCTAAAGTTTACCTTGATAAATTATGAGGTTTTTTTTTTTTCGGTCTGAAAATGTCTCATTTTGTCCTCATTCTTAAAAAATGCTTTGGTATAGAATTCTAGGTTGAGATTTGTTTTCTCTGAGCATGTTTAAAATACCATTGTCCCGTCTTATGGCTCTTGTTGAAATCATCTAATTCCTCGTCCTTGTAGGTGATAACATCTTTCCTCTCTAATTTTTAAAGGAAAGTTTGTATTGAAATATAGCACGCATACAGAAAAGTGCAAAACTCATAATTATATACTTAGTACATTTTCAATAATAAACGAATAAAATAAATAGGTAAATAAAAGAGCATTACCAGAATCCAGAAGTCCTTTTTGTGGCCCCTAGTATTTACCATCCAGAGTTAATCAGTATTTCATCTTATGTTATTGTAGATTAGTTTTTCCTTATTTTGAACTTTCACATGAAATAGAATGATGAAATAAGCATTCTTTTGTGCCTGGCTTCTTTCGCTCAGCACTGCATGAGGTCCAGTCACAGTGTAAGATTCATCCACAGCAGTTCATTCATTCTCACTACTGTCAAGTATTCCATCATGGGAATATACCACTATTTATCCACTTTAATGTTAATGGTTATTTGAGTTGTTTCTAGTTTTTGACTATTACAAATAATGCTATTTGTCTTTTAGTGACATTTGTACTCATTTCTATTGTATATATACACCTAGATGTGAAATTGCTGATAAGAAACTGCCAAATAGTTTTCAAAAATGATTGTGCCATTTTATGCTCCCACCAAAAGTACATGAGAGTTCCGGCCACTTCATAAACTCATCAAGTTTGGTATTCTCAAATCTTGTTAATTGTAACCATTCTGATGGATGGGTAATGGCATCTCATTGTGGTTTTAATTTTAATTTTTCTGGTGACTAACGTGCTTTTTGGACATCATGTATCTTCATTTGTGAAGTTTATCTGTGCGAATCTTTCATTTTTTAAATTGGGTTACTTGTCTTCTTGAGTTGTAAGAGTTGTAATGTATTCTGGATATGACTTCTTTGATACATGTATAGCTTACTTAATATATCATTTACTTAATGGTGTTTCTTGAGCAAAAGCCTTTAATTCTGACGAAATCCAACTTATCAATTTTTTTTAGATCTTATGATTCATGTTGTTTGTCCTAAGAAATTTTTCATACCTCAAAATTGCAAAGATGTTTTTCCTCTTACATTTTCTTCCAGAAATTTTGCAGTTTCAGTTGTTTTATTTAGATCTTCAGTCCCTTTCAAGTTAATTTTTATCTATGGTGCAAGGTAAGGATTGAGGTTCATTTTGTTTCGTATATACGTACTCAATTGTTTCAGTCTCATCTGTATGTCTGTTCTTATACCAATAACAGCTTTGTGTTCTGTAAGTTTATAGTAAATTTTGAAATCAGTCTTTTGTTTTTGTTATTTTTAGAAATTATTTTGCCATCCATTTCCATATAAATTTTAGAAAGAGCTTGTTAATTTCTATAAAAACAAACCTGCTCGTCTTTTGAGTGGGATTGCATTAAATCTATAATCAATTTGGGAAGAATTGACCTCTTAACAATATTGAGGTTTCTAATCCAGTATATCTCCAATTTTTTAGGTCATCTTTGATATCTCTTGGCAGTATTTTATACTTTTCATTATAAAGGTCTGAAACATGTTTTATTAAATTTATTCCTAAACATTTTATGTTTTTAAATGTTATCATAAATGATATTTCAGTTTCCAATTGTTATACACACACACACATGATTGCTACATCTTCCTGGTGAATTGAACCTGTTATTATTATGAAATGTTTTTCTCTATCTCTAGTAATATTTTTTGTTGTGAGGTCCTCATTATCTGATATCAATTATAGCCACTTCACTCATCTCCTTCATACTTTTGTGTTTTTGAATGGTGCATCTTCCCATCCATTTACATTCTATTTGTATCTTTGTATTTAAATTGCATCTCTTACTCTTACATATAGCATTCTAGCTGGGTGTTTTTTCTTTTTTTTTTTTTTTTGGTTCTTTCTGACAACCTCTGCCTTTTAGAATGTTTAGTCCACTGATAGTTAATGTAAGTATTGATGTGATTTTATTTAGTTGTTTTTGTCGTTCATCTCCTTTGTTTTTTGTTCTTTTTCTGCTTTCTAGCTCTTCTGTGTTTTTTAAGGTGGTTAGTATAGGAATTAAAATGTATAAACTTATTCATAATCTACTTAATGTTAAGATTTATGTACCACAGCATATGAAATATAAGAAACTTTCAACCATATAGGTTCATTTATGCCATTCTCCTGTCCTTTATGGTGTGACTATTAAGAGAATATATCTAGAAATGTGATGAACCCCCATTATACAATGTTATAATTTTTGCTTTTACATTCATGTGTATTTTAATGAAATTAATGGGGGTAGGAAATAACAATTATATTTACCCCCATATTTGCCATTGGTGGTCCTCTTCATTTCTTTGTAATGTTCTACGTTTCTGCCTGGTATCCTTTGCCTTCTGCCTAAAGAACTTCCTTTAGCATTTCTTGTAATGGAGGTCTGTTGACAATGAATTTTCTTTGTTTTGTTTTATCTAAAAATGTCTTTATTTTACCTTAATTCTTGAGGGATATTTTTACTGGATATGAAATTCTGGGTTAATTTTTTTATTCTTTTGGAACTTTAAAGATGTTCCACTGTTTTCTGGTTTTTGTTGTTTCTCATGCAAATCAGAAGACACTTTGAATAATTCATTCTTCCCTGTGTATTAATGTGTTTTGTTTTTTTCCTCCAGCTGCTTTCAAGATTTTTTTTTTTTTTTTTTTTGAGACACAGTCACACTCTGTGACTGTGTGTGACTGTAGAGCTGCAGTGGCATCATCACAGCTCACAGCAACCTCAAACTCCCGAGCTCAGGCAATCTTCCTGCCTCAGCCTCCCAAGTAGCTGGAACTACAGTCGCAGCCACCACGCCCAGCTGATTTTTTCTATTTTTAGTAGGAATGGGGTCTCACTCTTGTTAAGGCTGGTCTCCAACTGAGCTCAAGCAATCCACTCACCTCAGCCTCTCAGAGTGCTAGGATTATCCACCGCATGTAGCCAGGATTTTTCTTTTTAATTTTGGTTTTTATCACTTTGACAGTGATGTGCCAAAGAATGGCTTTCTTTATATTTAGCTTTCTTGGAGTTCACTGAGCTTCTTACAAGTTTGTTTTTTACCATTCTGAGTCAGTTTTTAGCCATCATTCATTCCTTCAAATATTTTTTTCTACTGTATTTTCTCTCTTTCTGAGACTTCAGTTACATATATGTTATACGTTTTGGTTTTTTTGTTTATAGTTGCATCAAATCCCTGGGGCTCTTTTTATTTTTAAAAATATTTTTTTCTCTCTAAAGTTGGCTGATTTCTGTTTATCTCTCTTCAGGTTCATGTATTTTCTGTTACCTTCAAACTGTACTTAACCAACCCAGCAAATTTTTATTTCAATTATCATAATTTTCAAATCGAAAATGTCCATTTGGTCCTTTTACACAGTTCTGTTTCTCTGCTGAAATTTTTAAAAATATTTTCATCACTTACAAATATATTCTTTATGTCCTTGAACATAGTTTTAATAGCTGCTTATATTCCTTGTATGTGAATTTCAACATCTGGGATCCTCTCAGGCTAAGTATCCATTGACTATCTCTTGAGTATGGTTCATGTTTTCCTATTTTTATTTATGTGGCCCACTTTTGGATTCAGAATATCCTAGACATTCTGAATAATACATTGTAGAGACTTTGGATTCTGTTATGTTCTTCCTAAGAGTATTGATTTTTTTTTTCCTTTTTAAAAAATTAAACCATTAGATCAGAGGAGCTAGAACCCGTATTCCCTCCACAGTGGACAGCATCTGAAATTTTAGTTTGGTGCTTTTAGCTTTATTTGGGCTACTTGGAGTCTGCCCTTCACATGTGTGTTTCAGAGGTTAACCAGAGATTTGGGCAGTGTTCACAAATACAATTTGGGAATATTCCACTCTGTCTCTCACCTTTATAACATGTTCCCCTTTACTAGCTACTGCATTTGCACTGAAATGTCTTCTGAGTTTTAACATCTGTGCATGGTATGGGTTGGAGTCGGCCCAAAGAATAAAATGGAAAACTCATTCCAGTGTTCACCCTGCCCTCCTGCCCTGAACAATCTTCCTGCTTTGACTGATCTCTAGTGTCTTTATGTAGTTGTTGTTTTTTTTCTATTTTGTCAAGAGTTTGTAATTGTTATTTGCAAAATTGTTATTGTGATAGTAGCTACTTGGCCATTTGGCCATGATTGGAAGCAAAATCTCTGGGCTCTTCTTTCCTTTCTTCTTCTTCTTCTTCTTCTTCTTCTTCTTCTTCTTCTTTTTTTTTAAGAGACAGAGTCTTGCTCTGTTGCCCAGGCTGGAGTGTAGTAGTGAGATCACAGTTCACTGCTGCAACCTCCAACTCTTGGGCTCAAGCTATACTCCTGCCTCAGCTTCCTGACTAGGGTGTGCCACCACACCTAGCTCATTTTTAAATTTTTTTTTTCTTTTGGTAGAGACAGGGTCTCACTATGTTGCCCAGGCTGGTCTCAAATTCCTGGCCTCAAATAATCCTCCCACCTCAGCCTCCCAAAGCATTGGGATTACAGCTGTGAGCCACTGTCCCTTGCCTGGACTCTTCTTAATACACGCAGTTTTATAGACATTCATCTGAGGACAGTGGCCCCATGTAGGCCCTCATGAGTCCCTGTTTTAAGACATGAATTAGGGCCGGGCGCGGTAGCTCACGCCTGTAATCCTAGCTCTCTGGGAGGCCGAGGTGGGCGGATCGTTCTGAGCTCAGGAGTTTGAGACCAGCCTGAGCAAGAGCGAGACCTCATCTCTACCAAAAAATAGAAAGAAATTAATTGGACAGCTAAAAAT
>CAUYSK010018080.1:0-31311 GCA_963575035.1 Avahi laniger
TATATACGGGGTAAGCATACATGTTTTTCCCACTTAGCCTGCTGTAGGCAACGTCCTGTACCTTGATTTTTTTCTTAACAATATTTCATGGAGATTATTCAAATCAATCTGTAAAATGAACCTGCATTTTTATTGCCTTTGCAGTATTGCGTTATATAGATATACCATAGTGTTTAACATTCCTTTGTTAATGGGCATTTTCAATCTTTTATTTATTTATTTTTATTATTTTTTTATTTCAATAGATTTAGGGAGTACACGTGTTTTGGTTGTTTTTTGTTTTTGTTTTTGTTTTTTTTTGAGACAGAATCTTACTCTGTTGCTCGGGCTAGAGTGCCATGGTGTCAGCCTAGCTCACAACAACCTCAAACTCCTGGGCTCAAGCGATCCCCCTGCCTCAGCCTCCCGAGTAGTTGGGACTATGGGTACGCACCATCACACCTGGCTAACTTTTTCTATTTTTAGTAGAGATGGGGTCTCACTCTTGTTCAGGCTGGTGCATGTGGTTTTTTGGTACATGGATGAATTGTATAGTGGTGAAGTCAGGGGTTTTAGTGTACGGGTCACCCGAATAGTGTACATCGTACCAAATAGGTAATTTTTGATCCTTCACCCTCCTCCCACTGTTCCCCCTTCTGAGTCTCCAAAGTCCATAATACCACTGTGGATGACCATGTATGCCCATCGTTCAGCTCCCACTTATAAGTGAGTACATGTAGTATTTGTTTTTCTATTCCTAAGGTATTTCACTTAGAATAAGGACTTTCAGTTCCATCCAAGTTGCTGCAAAAGACATTATTTCATTCTTTTGTATGGCTGAGTAGTATTTCATGGTGTGTGTGTGTGTGTGTGTGTGTGTGAGTGTGTGTACACACTATGTTTTCTTTATCCACATATCAGTTGATGGGCACTTAGGTTGATTCCATATCTTTGAAATTATGAATTGTATTGCAATAAATATACGAGTCTTTTTGATATAATGACTTCTTTATCGATCCCCAGCAGTGGGATTGCTGGATCAAATGGTAGCTCTACTTTTGGTTCTCCGAGAAATCTCCATACTGTTTTCCATAGAGGTTGTACTAAGTTACATTTTCACCAACTATGTGTAAGTATTCATTTTTCACTGCATCTGCACCAACATCTATTGCTTTTTTACTTTTTAATAATGGCCATTCTGACAGGGGTAAGGTGGTATCTCATTGTAGTTCTAATTTGGATTTCCCTGATAATTAGCACTATTGAGCATTTTTCCTTATGTTTGCTGGCCCTTTGTATATCTTCTTTTGAAAAATGTCTGTTCATGTCTTTTGCCTACTTTTTAATGGAGTTATTTGTTTTTTTTCTTGCTGATTTGTTTGAATTCCTTGTAGATTTGGGACATTAGTCCTTTGTCAGATGTATACTTTGTAAATATTTTCTCACATTCTGTCAGTTGTTTATTTACTCTGCTGATTATTTTTCTGTGCAGAAACTTTTTAGTATCATTATTTCCATTTATTTATTTTTTTTTGTTATATTTGCTTTTGGGGTCTTAGTCGTAAATTATGTGCTTGGGCCAATGTCCAGAAGAGTTTTCCTAAGTTTTCTTCTGGAATTTTTATGGTTTCAGGTCTTACATTTAAGTCTTTAATCCATTTTGAGTTAATTTTTGTATATGGTAAGAGATAGGAATCCAGTATCATTCTTCTGCATGTGACTAACCAATTTTCCTGGCACCATTTATTGAATAGGGTGTCCTTTCCCCAGTGTATGTTTTGTCTGCTTTGTCAAAGATCAGTTGGTTGTGGGTGGATGGTTTTATTTCTGGGTTTTCTATTCTATTCCATTGATATATGTGTCTACCTTTATACCAGTACCATGCTGTTTTGGTTACTCCAGCCTTGTAGTATAATTCGAAGTTGGGTAATGTGATGCCTCCAGATTTGTTTTTTGTTTAGGATTGCTTTGGCTATTCAGGCTCTTTTTTTGATTCCATATGAAGTTTAGGATAGTGTTTTCTAATTCTGTAAAAAATGACATTGGTACAAACAATGCTAGTATGAATCTCTTTGAACATACATCATTTTGGATGGATATAAGTATAATTGTGTCATAAATTCCTGGATATAGAATTACTGGACTAAAATGATGTGAGCATTTTAAAATTTGATGGACATTGCCACATTGATCTCCACAGAGGCTGCAGACATTTTCACTCCTGCTGTGCATGAGAGGACCTCACACCCTCACAAAACAGAAAGTTCTCAAATGTTCTCAAATATTGTTAAGTCTCTGTAGTTTCAATGTGCATTCTTTTTTATGCATGAGTTTGAGAATTTGTTTTCCTATGATGAGGAATGACTTGGGTTTTCTCAATTCCCAAAAAAGTTTTGGAGGTCATTTTAATATAAAACAAATGTTTGAGATGATGAAAATGTGAGATATGCAACATTTTTAAATAAACTTAGAGGTCTTTTAATAATCCAAAAAGGCCACTTTTCCTGAATCCTGCAAAAGAGTTAACTGTGAGCATCCAGAGCCTTTGTGATCCTGGAGTTATGATGTCTCTCAAACCCATCCTGAGATTCTCAGGTGGGCAGAAATTACTCTGAGATATTATAATTAATTAGATGTCTACTTCTGTAGTGATATCTATTCTTTATCAGAAAAATTCTTAATTTAAGAAAGGTTTCCTCACAATCCCTTAAGGTTTAATATAAAACTTCCATTATTTCTGTAAAACTTTCTCTAACATTCAGATTTGAGATGAATAATCAGTCCTTTGGATTTTGTGCACTTTCCTCAGACTTCTTTCTTACATTCCACCTTGGTGACCCCTCCCACTCCCCAGCTAATGTTTTATTTTATAGATTTGTGGGATACATGAAAGTTTAATCATGCACTGTGATGTGATGTAGTAAGTAAAGAGAATTGCAGCAAAATTCTCTAGGCAAGAGAAAAGACAAACTGATGTGGTTGAAAGGCACCAGTACTAGAGCCAGAAAACCTTCCATTTACTCACCTGGCCATGGGCTAGTCAACTTTCAGAGAATCAATTCTCTCATGTGAAAATGAGGAAAATATTTACTTACAAAACTAGGTTGTAGTGAAGATGAAGAGAAAAAATATGCTCAACTAGCATTTATTGAGCACCTACTATGTCCAGATGCCTTGATATGCTTGATCTCATTAGTCCTCAGAGAGGTTCACTAATTTTCCAACTTAGTGACAGTATTAGATTCTTAGAACTGCTGTACAAATTATAGGTGGCCTCAAACAAAGGAAGTTTATTCTCTCATAGTTCTGGAGGCCAGAAATCTGACATCAAGATGCTGGCAGGGTTGGTTCTTTTTGGAGACTCTGAGGGAACCCCATCCATGCCTCTCTCCTAATTCTGGAGGCTGCCTACAATTCTTTACACTCCATGGAGTGTAGATACATCACTCCAATCTCTGCCTGCATCTTCATGTGGCCTTCCCTTCTGGGTATTATGTCTGTGTCTTCTTTTCTGTCTCTTTTTTTTTTTTAAATTATAATCACAGACCCACCCTAAATCCAAAATAATCTTATCTTGAGATTTTTTAATTATATCTGCAAAGACTCTATTTCTAAATAAGATCACATTCACAGGTACATGGGGGTTAGGAATTGGACATATCTTTTTGGGGCCACTATTTAACCCTCTATTGTAACCAAGCTGCAAACTGAATCCAAGTTCTTTCTGATTCCAAGTCCAATGCACCTTGGACTCCACCATACTCTCTCCCTCTCTGTGAAACCATTTTGCCAGTGTTAAAGACTACGTCATGATTTCTTCTTATTCTGGAATTATATGGTTCTCCATGCTTCTAATTTATACCAGAAAGTAACTAGGGTACCAAATCACTGAATTTTACTAAATTTTTCATTTGTTTATAAGAACATCCCCTGCCTTAATAATTTTTGAATCTCCAGACATGCTTGAGGGGGGAAAATAATTTTTGAATAGTAAGTTGGGCTATGCCCTTGGGAGTTATTAAATCATCCAAGCTTATAGAAAAAATAAAAATAGCTAACATTTACTGGATGTTTATTATACGTTAGGCCTGCGCTAACTGCTTTGCATGCATCATCTCCTTTCATCCTAGGAGATAGTGACTGTTACCATCTCTCATTTACAGAAGAAACGAGGTTCAGAGGGGTTAAGGAACGTGTCTCAAGTCATAGAGCTGCTAAGTGGTGCAGCTGAGATTTGAACCCAGGCAGTCTGACACCAAACCCCACACTTTGAAACTATAGTAGAATAAACTTTACTACTGCTGTTCATGTCACCTAATCAACACCCCTGTCGCCAGGCTGGCCTGGAGCCAGTTGTGCTTAACGAAAAAAGACTTGTTAATCATGAAAATTAACCACATATATCTAATAGGAATGTACTGGGCATTCGGATGTCTTTTTGTTTTCCTTCATTTCTGGAGTGACACAGTTGAAAGATATTTGGAACTGTTGAATGAAAAGTACTTGGAACTTAAGCTCAGTTTTTAGGAAAAAAAAATTGGAATATTTCCTTTCTGTCATTGCATTCCAGTCCCTTTGTTCTGGAGTTTCCCTATGCATTCACTACACAGAATAGTTCCTTTGAATTTGTCAGTATGTTATAATGCAATTTTGCTTAAGAAATATAGCATTTCCCCACCACCACCACAAAGGCTGAATTTGTTTTGGTTTGTCATCAGTACAAAACAAATTTCCCTTCAACAGGGTAATATAATAAAAAGCCACGTAACTACTAGAGAGGATGTAGTAAGTTAGACCTAGTCAGCACTGTAATTCTTTCTTTCTAATTAATATTTTTAAATTATCTGTAGCTGAAACTAGAACGATAAATCATTAATATGACCCCAAAGTCTAAACAAAACTTATTGCTTTAGAGTATATTCATTTATTTTTAATGTTCATGTCAGTTTTTAAAGAACAGCTTTGTAAAAATATTTTAACTACCTAAAACATTAACCACACAGTCTGCCATTCTATCATCTTAAGTGAAATGCTGAACTAAACTAGAATTGCTCATTGTCTTCTCATGCCTGTAATGAAATTCGTTAATCATGGTGTATTTATAGCTGAGATGGAATAGGTCATCTTCTTTTGCATATTGTCTTCTTTTAATTAACTTAAGATCCTTGAAAAGGAATTTAAGCCTAAAAATCCTTCTGGTAGATTTATTATTTTCCTCTTAAAGTAACAATGTCACTTGTATTTAAAGGATCAAATTAGCTTGCTTCAACTCCAAAGCAGTCCATAAATCATGCATTTGAGAGGTTCTTGGAACATATGCTTGGATTCAGGGTTGCAATTTAATTGCGTGAGGATGAGCAAGATTAGGAAACAAAAGACAGAATTTCTGGCAAGAAAGGGAAAGATTGTCCCTCTTGCCTATTTGTTGAGCAGTTACTTCCTCTCCTTAGCATTAGACACCAAGTCACCAGGACAACACAGGCAAGAGACATAGGGTGGAGTTGCATTTCAACTGGGAACCAGTGTGTTTAGATTTTTGAAAGCCATAACACAGAAAACTCCAATAGTTACATATAAAGTTTCTATTTTATTATTTGAATCATTTCATGTGCACAAAAAGAATATTTGATGATTCTTGCTCAATATATTGTTTTATAGATTTTTCTATAGGTTTGAAAGAAACAAGATGTTGCCCTGAGTTTGTCCGTGCCATGGATTTATTTGACTGCAGTGAATTCAGTGAATTTCCCAACACTTTGGTGGGGAAGCTATTTTTTCATTGCAGAGCTAGGGAAGCTAAGGAACAGAGAGCTTAAGCGATTTGCTCAAGGTCAATTGGAGATCAGGGAATACTTGGCTCCAAACTTCCTGTGCTAATTATTATTCGGTTGCTCTCTCCTTGATTTATGCCTCTGTTAATAACTGGTTTTTCTTTAAAGCTGAAGAAAATGAGTCTGAAAGACCTTTTCAAAAGAGAACTAGCTTTTGATATTTTTGTCATCGGTAAGCCCATTCTGCTACTCTTCATTCCGGGTCTTTTACATCTTTTTTCATTGCTCACCAAAATGGGGAGACTTGAAAATAGATGAGTGTTATTCTGAGGCTCGTTTTTTCAACGTGCTGCACTGACCAGGGGCTGCAAGAGTGCTGCTGTGTTACCTAAGTTCCCTGGGGTTCAAGTCCCAACATTCAATTCTCATATCACCGGCATAACCTGCCCGTTGCTGAGAAGTGGGTCTTACACAAAGTTATAATAGAAATCATTCTTTATTGCTTTTTTTCCTTCTATTTTACCATCTGGGTATATAGAAAAGTATGGGGGTAATAAAATAAATTAGTCAATTTCCATTTCATTTTGATTTCCAAAACTACTAATCAATTTTATATTTTTTTATTGTGGTAAAATATATATAACACAATTCACCCTTTTGACCATTTTTAAGTATACAATAAAGTGACATCGAGTACATTCACGTTGTGTGCAGCCATCACCACTGTGCACCTCCACAAACTTTTCTTCTTCCCAACAGTAATTCCCTGTTCCCTCCAGCCCTCAGCCCCTGGTAACCACTATCTACTTTTGTCTCTATGAATCTGACCAAAAGTACTTCATTTAAGTGGAATCATGCCATATCTTTTGCATCTGACATTTCATTTAGCGTGTTTTCAAGGTTCATCTATTTTGTAGCATTATCAGAATTTTATTCCTTTTTGAGGCTGAAAAATATTTTATACATATACCACACGTATTAGTCTGGGTTCTCCAGAAAAACAGAACCAGTAGGATATAGAGAAAGAAAGAGAAAAAAAAGATTTATTATAAGGAATTGACTCACACAATTAAGGAGACTGAGAAATCCCATCATCTGTTGTCTACAAGATGGAGACACGAGAAAGCTGATGGTGTAATCCAGTCCAAGTTTGAAGGCCTGAGAACCAGGGAAGCCAACGGTACAGATTTCAGTCTGGGTCTAAAGGCCTGAGAACCAGAAGCACTGTGGGCAAGAGAAGATGGATGTCCTAGCTCCAACACTAATGCAGCGTGGGCCAAATTCTTTCTTCTTCCACCTTTTTTGTCCTGTCAGGCCCTCAGTGAGTTGGACGATGCCTGTCCATATTGGGGAGGGAAAACTGCTCTACTGAGTTTACTAATTCAAATGTTATTTTCATTCTTGCAGACACACCCAGAAATAATGTTTAGCCAAATATCTGGGTGTCTTGTGATCCAGTCAAGTTGACACAGAATTAACCATCTCAACACATTCTATGTATCCATTCACCTATTAATGGATGTTTGGGTTGTTTCCACCCTTTGGCTATCATGAGTAATGTTGCTATGAAAATTGATCCACAAATATCTGTTTAAGTCTCTGCTTTCAATTCTTTTGAGTATATACCTAGAAGTGGAATTTCTGGTACATATAGTAATTCTATGTTTAAATTTCGAGGAACTGCCGTACTGTTTTCCACAGTGGTTACACCATTTTACGTGCATGCTAGCAGTACACAAGGGTTCCAATTTTTCCATACTCTCATGAATGTTCGTTATTTTGTTTGTTTGTTGTTTTATAACAGCCATCCTAATGGGTGTGAAATGATCAACTCTATGTTGAACATTACCCATAGTGGACATGTGTCACATTTGCAGTGAACCATCATCTTCTGAATGGTTTTTCTAAGTATGGGGGAACTTCCATGTTACAAGTTCTGCCTTTGCAATATAGAGCTCAGAGTTCAAATCCCCAGTTCTCTTTCAGTTAGAATAAAATCATGTGATCTAGACTCCACTAATCAGATGCACCCACGTAGATTTAAATTTCTAAGTGATGAACAAAACATATCAGTCTTTTTTAACATTTCCATTTTGTTGGATTGTATGGTGGCAATGGAGTCTGATTTTGGGGGGCATTAATCATTGCAATAGGTCCAATGTAATCAAGTTCTTGGTATCCAGGGTGACAGTGGCATTTTTTTCATCAAGCCATTTCTGTGGCATGATTTTGGACATTGTTTTCCTGGAAGCTCAGCTTTGAACTTGGTTTCTCCAACCAAAAAATTTCAATCCAGTCTCGTTTAAACTGCCCCATGCCAGCAGCTAGGCTTCTGCTTGAGGGTCTTTGAGTGGGGAAAGGGCATTGTCTTCACATTCACTCTTCCTTCTCTCTTTTTCCTCTAGTCTCAGTTCTGCAGTGCAGGGGCAGGGAGGATGGATGGAAAAAAGAAAGAATGTTCACCTAACTGGTGCTACTGTAGTCCCTTTTCAGATATCATTTCCCTCTCTGTATTTAGGCACATGTCTAAATACTAACTCCTGGTGATAGACTTTTTAATATATGGAAGTGGTCAGAAAACTGGAATTTGCAAAAGATGTCATTAAAGAAGAGCAAGGGAGATTCAATAAAGCATGGCTGAAGGCAGTAAGTGGATAAAAATCAAACCAGTTTACATTCACGCCCCTCTGAGTTCAGGTTGTCTAACATGCTGGCTACCATAGGTGCAGCCTTTTGAGGGCCCTCTTCTTATATGGGAGTCTTGGTTTCAGCTCTTCATAACCCCTTGACCCATCTTCTGCCCTGGGAGGTCCACTCCACCTTGACCTTTGCCACTGCCCTCACCTAGCTTCAGTCTGTGGTGGAATACCCACCGCTTCCAGCTACAGGAGTTCCTTATTTGATGGGTCACCCTCTTGGGTGGGGTGCTAGCAAGACAGCTCAAGCCTGGCTACTGTGGATCCACCGGAAACTTATACGTCTTTGCCCCACTAGATAGTGTGAGCACAGACTGCTACTCATTTGCATTCTTTCTGTCCTATCATTTTCCCCCCCATTTCTTCTTCCCCTGCACATATAGGTACTGGGCACAGATCAGCAAGTGCACTGTCTAAACAGAACCTGAACTAAGCAATAAGATATCAGTAAGGCACTTGGGATCTCTGAGAATGATAGGTAGAGCCTTTTTACATTGGGGGAATTTGGAAAATGGCAGCTTCCTTTTTCTCTCCCAAGGGGAGAGGAGGGAAAAGCCACAGTACTCTTTCACCAGCAACACTCGACTCACAGGATTCTTCTTTCTGTCTCTAATCTTCTCTTACATACCCTGGAGATGGAAGAAAGGATGGGGCAGTGGCTGGAGTGACGGTTGGGGGTTATCAAGCCCATTCGGCCACTTCTTAATAGTCCCTAGAAGAATTGCCTGGCCCCGGTTGGTTTCACTTCTCTTCCAAATCTGGGGCATTTCATACCTCTTTTATGTCTGGGCAATAGGTGATATTCCATTCAGCATTCTATTATAATACATCTACTCCCCGCATATTGGGGCGGGGGGAGGCAGTGAAGGCCCATTATTTGTAGTCTCCTTTCAGAATTACCTATCTTTGAACATCATCCAAAAGCCATTCTTGTGTCTCCAATGATTGATTTTATGGGTATAATTTTTGTGTCCAGGGGAATTAACTAGCCCAACATACAACTATAGTGCTGTACATTGATTCTTAATGAATCCTAGATGAGCCCCATCAAATCTTCCCTGGGATTGCTGGAAACCCTGGAAAGTACAGAAGACCAAAGACAAAGATAGATTATATGCAAAGGAACAACTATTAAAGTGTCAACAAACTTCTCAACAGCATCAACAAAGGCCAGTGAGTAATAGAAGAATTATTTCCACATTGGAAGCTAGGGATTTGTTTGTTTTTTTCATCCCTTCCTTTTGCATCTGCCATGCACTTGCATACTTCCCGGACCCTCATGCTTTTAACATAGTAATAGTGTAATTTTGCTTAGATCAATCACCAATGCTTACATTATTGTGAGTATTATTTGCTTTAGAGTATATGTGCCCCTTTGCCCTCTGAAAGCTTTATTTTTATTTTTTTTTATTTCAGCATATTATGGGGGGTACAGATGTTTGGGTTACGTATGTTGCCCTTGCCCCCCCCACCCAAGTCCAGGTTTCAAATATGTCCATTCTTCGGGTGGTACGCATTGCACTCTTTGTGTATGCATATACCCGTTCCCTCCTCCCTCCTCATTCCTACCCCCTCCCCCCTCCGATCTTCCTGTTGTCCCTATTCTTCTGTTATTTCACAATGATATGCCTTGCTATGAATCTATTTTCATCCATTGTTCTCAGAATTTTGTGGGCCTTTTAGTCTGGTAATTCATGCATTTGAATTCAGGGAATTTCCTTAAATTATTTCTATAATTATTTTCTTATTCATGTTCTTTTTTCTCTCCTTCTTAAATCCCCATTATTCAGATATTGGCCTTTCTAGATAGTTTTATAAAATGTTTTATATTTTATATATAAAAACATAAATATATAAATATAAATTTATATAATATAATATAACATATATATTTTTTCCCCTATTTTTCTTCTCTTTGCTTTTTGCTCTACTTTCTGGAAGTTTGATTCAATCTGAACTTCCAACCTTTCTATTGCATGTTCCAGTTCTACTATCAGGTTTTAAATTTCTAAGAGCTCTTTTATGTTTTCTGAATGTTCCATTTTGAATAGCATTCTGACCTTGTTCCTTGATTCAGTATCATTGCTTATCTCTTTGAAGATATTAATAATAGTTTTATTTTGGAGTTGTCTCTTCCCATCATAGTTTAACTTTCCTTCAAGTTGTTCTTCTCTGTTTGTGGCTTGTGTGCTTGATCTTTATCTTGTGTGTTAGAGGCACTTTTCATCTGTGTGGTATAATAATACTGGGAGTCTGCTCATGTTTAATTGTGGATGAGTGAAAATCTGATTGGAAGATCTAGTGAGTTTTATTGGAAGGTGATCTGGCTGGGTCACTTGTTGGGGGAAGCTCTAATATCAGTACGTGTAAGTTTTTCCTATCAGGCTAGTCAGATCCCCAGAGGTGGATCGTCCATCCTTTCAATTCTTCTACCTTGAGAGAAAAGGTCTTGTCATAACCATTTTGGAAGTTGAGTAGATGAACAGGGCTTAAAGCAGGCGTCTCAGCCTTCGGTGTCTACATATTCATTTACTCTCCCTAGTGTCAATGTGGTATCCTTTTTATTATTATTATTTTTAATTTTCAGAGAGGAGGGTCTCACTATGTTGTCCAGGCTAGACTTGAACTCCTTGGGCTCGAAAAATCCTCCCACCTCGGCCTCCCGAGCCACTGCACCCAGCTCACTGTGGTACTGTTGATCTTAATTCAGCCTGTGCCCTCCAAGTCTGGGTGACCTCTATTTTACCTCTTCCAGACAGTAAACATCCATTCTTTTGTTGGGGTGGGACGATGTCATCCAGCAGCGTGGAATGTAGAGGGAATCTAGAAAGCTGGTGCTTCTCAAACAGCTTTTCTAATCCTTATTTTAAGCCACCCTCTTCTCTCCCATTTCCAGGATTACCTGATGTCACCATTTCCTGGACTCTTGATAATATTGCAAACAAATAAACAAACAAAACAAAACAAAACTCAACCAGCTCCAAATCTGACTTTCTTTGATCTGCTTAGTCAGTTTTTATCTTCTTTCTAGCTTCTAAAAGTTTGTTTTTGTCTCCTCTTCATTCTCCATATCCTTAAAGGTTAATACATTTCTAAATAATGTCTACACATTGCAGGTCTTGTATGGTTTCTCGAGAAGTAACATTTGGATTAGTGTGTTCAATCCACCATCTTTAACCAGAGTTTCAATCTAGAAGTCTACACCCAATTGAAGTATCCTTTGTGATTAATGTTTTCAAAGGCTAAAAAAAATTGACCTCTCACAGGTCTTTGCTGAAAAGAGTTATGTATTTCAAAAATAAGGAAATTAAACCTTGAAGGAAAGAGTGGAATGCAGTAAGATGCAAGAACTAATAGACTCGGGAACCTGGTGGAGACCCCTATGGATGCCACCTTCTGAAAGGGAAGAGCTCCCTCAAACAATGATGTAGTGGTGTCATTGGCCGAGTATGGAAACTTAGCAGAGATGCAGAAGGCAGCTCCCCCCTGCAAGACATTGCCACAGCGAGAGTCAGAGAGGCCTACAGGTGAGGGAACTGAGCATCCGTGTCCCCCACCACCATGGGAGAAATTCTCAGTCCAATGAGTTAAATCTTCAGAAGTCTAATTTGAACCTGCTATGGGTGACTGAATCAATAAAGCTTCCACATAATTAACTAAATAAAAAATAGGTGTGTATGTAATGTTGCAAAATGGGTAATGTAAAAGCAACCTTTTCGGTTTGGGGAGGATATATGGGGGCTTCCAGCTGTTCATAAAACAAGATGTCCCACTTATGAGTTTCCTCTCTGATTCTTTTTTTCAGAAGACACCTTTATTAGACACAGACAGACTTGCCCCTCAGGCTATAGCTAGGGCCCAAGATAATTTCCTTTAGCCCCTAGAAATATAATCTCGTAAGATGCCTCTTCATATATTCCATTCCATGTTGCTTGCTCCACCTCAAGTATCACCCAATAAAGATTTATATTTTAATCCTGAGACCACATTTTCCACATTCCTATTTTAATGCCCTAGTTGTTGGTCCTTATAATGGTATCCACTCAATAGTTTAAATTTTTCTTCTATTCTGATGGAAGCTACAGTTTACTAATTGTTCAACTTACATTCCAAGTTTCTGCGCCTCCCATCCCCAAAGGCAGGACACTATATGAAAAGCTATTTTGATGGACAGACCATGTTGTCAATTTCAACCACAGGCCTCGACCTGTGAAAAACTTGGATTGTTAGAAAATTAATAGTAAATATTTATATTGTACTTAACAGCATGCCAGGCACTCTTTGGAGCACTCTAACAATATAAACTCACTTAGTACTCATGACCACCCTGTGAGGTAGGCACTATTATTATTTCCATTTTATGGATGAGAAAACTTAGACACAGACAGATCAAATAATGTGCTATAGGTTCATAGGCAGTAAGTGGCACAGGTACAAGTTGAACCCAGGTAATCCGGCTCCAGAATCTGTGGTCTCAATGACAAAATTATGCTCCCACTCCTGATATAACACTTCTTTACTCTCTTTATACATCTTTTTTTTCCTTCTGTTAACAGAAATAGACCTAATTTTGTTGATGATGAATGGATTAAGCCAGTGTATTCTTAACCCCAGCTCAGTAGAATCACCTTCGAGAGCCTTAGGAAACACTGATGCTTTGGTTCTACCCCAGAAATTACAATCTAGTGAGGCCCAACCTTTGTATTACAAAGAAACAACGCACAGATGGTTCTGAGTTGTGATTTATGGGATTAGGTCATCGAGGCATCTTGCAATGTCTGGTGATAGAGTTTCATCATTATCACCAATTATCTGGGCCTTAGGTACTTGGAAAATCTGAAAGAACCAGTGACATTTACCATCTTTAAATCCCAGTGCTTTAGCCCTTTGCATCTCAAGCCTCTGATTGGTTGTAATACTATGACTCAGCTTCTCAGGGCTAACATGTCCTTGCACACACCCCGTACACCTGTTCAGAGCTGACATTCTCTATCTGTCGTCCTCCCAGCTGGCAGCTATTCTGTCTCTCAGTGCCCAGGCCTTTGTTAGGAATATCACTCCATCCCTGTTCAGTTTAGATCAAATCACACAATCTGTAGATCTCCAGTCTAACAGATTAACAATGTCAGAGATTATGAATCAGAAGCTAAGCTGGAGTTTTGATCTCCTTGGAAATGTTTTTGCCTACAGAATGCTTTATTCTTCCTATTTCCATGCCAAAGCACTCAATCAAAACCTGTAAAGGAGAAAGCATGCCACCTAGGGTTAGCCTAAGCTGCTCCCATGTCTCCCCAGGCTCTGGAGCCACCGTTAGCTGTAATAAATCACATTTCAGTGTCCTCTGCCTCATTCTTAACTGCAACAAGTGACACAGAGCCTCAGCTCCTGGAATTTGGGGGGATGTCCTAGGGGTGAACATGTGTGCACACACGAACCAGCCTGCAATCCTGGCACAGCCACTGTGCTTCCCGTTGTCACTGCGATGAACCCTGAAATGCCAAAGCGGCAGTGGTCTGCAGCACAGTGGGACATGGCACTGCTCAGCTGCTCTCTTTTTAATACTGTCACAGGCAGTGTTAATGCAGGTCATAGACCTGTTTGTGGCCCAGTGTTTTGTAGAGATTTAGGGGACTAGATTTTTCTGGCTTTTCCAATAGCCCAGCCTTTCTCCTGAGCGCAGCTGTCCACAGAGCTGGGCTGGGACAGACTCAGGCGGCAGGATGCAACCTGTTTCGTAATCTCTTTCCCTCCAACGTCCAAGGCCTGGTGCTTCCTTCCAGGGGTCAAGTTCTTTCTCTGCAGCCTTGTCTGCTTCTCTTGAAAATGGACTTCTGAGTTTGCCTCTCTCCTCCAGTGTGCCAAATGTACTCTTCCGATCCACGACAGCCTGCTTTTGCTTCCTGTTCCGACTCTTGCTCCTCTTTAGATTGGCTCTGTGCTCCCAAAGCACATCTGTGAAGTTCATTCCCATAAATATCCCCTTGGGTGACCTATAATTTAGATTTAGTTCTTTTCTTCTAATCATAGGTTGCAGCTTAGGCAGGTCCTTGCTTGGGCTGCGTGTACCAATGAGGATACACCGTTCCGTAGCCTTTCCTTCAACAAGTATTTATTGAGTAACTACAATTAGCCAGGCACGGAGATAGCACAGGAGCAGATACAAAGATAAAACAGATTTACTCTCCTCTCTTCCCTTGAAATCTCAGCTTCTATTGCTAATAACAGAGACATAGGAGGCCAAGGCAGGCAGATCGTTTGAGCTAATGAGTTCGAGATCAGCCGGAGCAAGAGCGAGACCCCATCTCTACTAAAAATAGAAAGAAATTAGCTGGAAAACTAAAAATATATAGAAAAAATTAGCCGAGCATGGTGGTGCATGTCTGTAGTCTCAGCTACTCAGGAGGCTGAGGCAGTAGGATCACTTGAGCCCAGGAGTTTGAGGTTGCTGTGAGCTAGGCTGACACCATGGCACTCTAGCCCCGGCAAGAGAGTGAGACTCTGTCCCCCCAAAAAAAAAATGATAACAGAGACATAGACAAAGTCTATTACAAAGTCATACAGCATGCCAAGGCATGAATGTTTATGTCTCCCCCAAATTCATTTGTTGAAATTCTTACCCTCAAAGTGATGGTATTAGGAGGTGGGGCCTTTGGGCAGTGATTAGGTCATAGGGATGGAGCCTTGTAAATGGGATTAGTGCCCTTATAAAAGAGGTCTGAAAGAGAACCCTTGCCATTTCTGCCATGTGAAGACAGAGTGAGAAGACGGCTATCTGGGAGGAAGCAGGCCCTCACAGACACCCAGCCTCCAGAACTGTGAGATATACATCTCTGCTGTTTATAAGCCACCCAGTCTGTGATATGTTGTTATAGCATTTTGAATGGCCTAAGACACAGCATAACACTTGCTGCTGCATAAGAAGTCAGACATAGAAGAAGAGACATTTGAACTTGGTCTTGAGAAATGAGCAGGAGTATATTTGCTAGGTCTGCCATAACCAAGTACGGCAACCTGGGTGGCTTAAACAATAGAAGCGTATTGTCTCACAGCTCTGGAAGCCGGAAGTCTGAGACCACAGTGTCAGTAGCTTTGGTTTCTTTTGAAGGCTGCGAGGGAGGATCTGTTTTATGCTTTTCCCCTAGCTTCTGGCCTTCCTGGCCTCAGCTCTGCCTAAAGATAGAGTAAGGAGGAAGGGTATCTGAGAACAGGACATTTCAAAGTGTCTGCTCAAATCTTCCCTGTGTCAGATGATGGCACAAAGGTCGAGAGCGCCTTGGCAGGAGCTAGAGTTCGGCTCCCATCTCAGCTCTCTGCTCTGAGCACGTCGCTCCAACTCTCTGAGCTTAGTTTCTTCTTCCATGAATTGACCATGAAACTGCCTAGCATCTCACAGACACTCAACAAAACATGGTAGTATCATCACTGTGACAAGTCAGCCCAGAAAACCTCAACTTAAAAAAAAAATCAAAAGGTAGCATTCAAACTGTAGTGAAGGATGTTTGACTCCCAGCTAGGATCCGGAGTGAGCTGATGGAGAAAAGATTAATGATAGAGACAAAGCATCCATTTAAGTATCTATTTCCTTTTAAATGCTTGCTCTCAAAGAATTACCTTCTTTATGGGTTCAGGTCATTTGAGTGTGGCAATTCGAACAGTGGGCTGTATATTTTGTAATAAAAGGGATTTGTAAGAACTGGCTACCACTGGGCCTTGGTCCCCACAGCAGATGATTCAGATCTGTGGTGGGCACATGATGCCCCTTGGGGATGAGAGGGAGCCAGTGCTGGGCAGTAACCAAGGGACACCACTGGCCTCGGGGCAGAGCTCGTAGACACCTCCTCTTGGAATGCAACAATGGATGTCACTGGAAGGACAAGCCACAGAGCCTGGAATTATTTTGCCACCTGATAGCGGAAAATGAAAGGGGCACTTTGGGTGTATGTGTAGAGAGAGAAAAGGAGGCAACACGAAAGCAAGACAGAGCAAAACACTGAGTACCGGGTTGCAGATTTGGTCTTACTTTTGAATAAAATCCTAAAGAAGTCTGTAAAACTCATATAAAGACATGTTTAAAAGGTTACCAAAAACCACAAAAATTTATAACAGGGGACCAAAATAAATATAGTAATCCTTATAAGTCAATGTACATACGTAATGTGATTCCAATAAATATGTCAAACATTAAAAAAACAAAAACACTGAGTGTAGGGTGACAATTAGAGGCAGAAGTGGGCCCGGTCGGGGTGCATCAGAGCGAGAGAGAGAGAGACAGATAAAGATAAAAATGCAAAGATAATGCTTTGGCACAGATTAGAGAAGACCCAGGTATTGAGAGAAGAAAAAAGATATCTATTAATTTTATTCAAAAAGATATAAGAGAGAATGAAACAAAGTATAATGATAAAAAGAATATCATCAATATTATTATTAACAGCCTTACATCTGCACAGGTCTTAGAGTATACGAAGTCCTTTCCACGTGCCCAAATACTGGCCAATGTGGAGGCTTCTCATCCTGTCCCTGCCACTTAGGGACATGTGGCCTTGGTTAAAAGTCACTTAGACTTTCATGCAGTTTTCTCTGCTATAGAATGGGACTGCTCCCGTGTGCCCAGCCACCTCCTCTTGAGAGGGGTGCAGTGGGTCCCCCACTCTCTGTCTCCAGGATTCCTTCTCAGTGCTGAAAACTGCAGCTCAAGAATTGAATTTAACCTCCCAACAGGCTTTGTTCTACCCCCACAGGGATTTAAATATGTTGTTTTAATTCCTTGCCAGCATCTGACAACCAGGAGCTACTACACCAATATCTGGACATTGGGCTTCTTTTGCAAAATGGGAAGATGGAGCAGAGCTGGTCCCTGTGATGCCCTTTAGTTGGCTTGCTTGCTCCAGTTCACCACAGTCCTCGTCACTCCCTATTGCCTGCCGACACCAGATCACTTCATTCATTTACCTGACTTTCCTGGCCCCTGGGCTTTTTATGTTTGCAGCCCTTGTTCTGTCTCATCCACATATGTCATTGCTTGCGGGCCAGTCTCCTGCCACAGAGGCAGGGGCTGTGTCTTGTTCCCCCTGGCTCATAGTTGGTGCTCAGAGATGTTTGCTGAATTTATCATTAGATGACACTACATGAGAATGACAAGAAAGGAGAGAGAACAAAGGTGAGAGAAATTGAGTGATGAAGACAGCCGCCACCTTGGCCAGCCTCAGAGCTGTGTTGGAGGATGCGATGATCCGCACTGGCCGGCTTGCTTTCTTCCCATAGCTGAGCTTCTTCTGATGCCTCGCCCGGCTCTGAGAGAGACACTGGATAGAGAGGGACGGGACGTGGACACCTGCCTCACCTTCCTCTGTTTGACCCAGAAAGTTAAAAGCAAGAATTTGGAGATCTCCAGACTGAGAGTGGTGCAAGAAGAAGCAGAGCCCCTAGCGAAGCGTACCGGAGGAGATGAGAGTGGGGGCGACAAACAGCAGAGAGGGTGTCCAGGCTCCGAGAGAGGCGGGTGTCGTGCGGGCACTGACAGAGCAGGGCACTATGCCTGTGTGTGCTGCCGGCAGCTCCCGTCAGGAGAGACAGGCCTGGGTAAAGAGGCTGTGTTCAGGGCAGGGTCATGTACAGAGCCGGGCATCCAGGATCAAACCCTGGCTACATGCTGGCTGGACGTGCAACTTTGAGCAGGTTAACTGACTCTCTCTGGGCCTGTCTCCTCTTCTGTAAAATGGGAACAATACGGATATTCTCCTTACCGGGATGTTGCACAGATGAAATGAGATGATGCATGTTAAGAGCCTGGCACATGTTTGCTTAATGCATAACACTATCTGTATTGTCACAGTTTCCTACAGCTACCAGAACAAATTGCCACAAAATGGCGGCTTAAAACAACAGAAGGTCATTCTCTCACAGTTCTGGAGCCAAGTCCAAAATCACGGTGTCTGCAGAGCGACAGTGCTCTGGGGCTCTGGGGGAGGAGTATTTGCCTCTGCCGGCTTCCGGTGGCTCCAAGCGTTCCTTGGCTTGGAGCTGCATCGCTCCTGTCTCTGCCTCCGTCTTCACACGCCTTCTCCTACAGGAGTCTGTCACTTCTCTTCTGTCTCTTACAAGGACACTTGCCATTGATTTAGGACCCACCTGGTAATCCAGGATGATGTTATCTCAAGATACCTAATTTAATTACATCAGCATAGACTCTTTTTCCAAATGAGATCACGTTCACAGATTCCAGGATGTAAACATATCTTTTGGGGAGGCCACCATTCAACCTAAGTACCGAGTGCTTTGCATAAACCGGAACTTTACATGCATTATTTGATCATTTGATTAAGCTAAATCTTGGAGGACAGCATTCCAGGTTCCTTGGGGCCTGATCCTGTTTTCCCAAGTGATAAGGGAGGACCATAACCATGTGGGCTCCATGATTAGTGACCAAAAGAAGTAGGTGGACACACATAATTTCTAGATTCTCTGGATGCCCTCCTCGGCCCTCTCCCTGTCCCTGATTTAGTCCATAGGACTCAGTCCTTTCTCTGCAAAATGCCTGTGGTGGACACTGATGTGCTGTTCAGAACCCCTTTCAAGGAAGGACTTGTTGTCCCAGCTGCTGGGAGTACTGTCCTCAGCCTTCCGCTGGTGGCCTTTATGGATCCTCCTCAGTAGAGAGAGCTGCCTCGTGGAGATGACTTCGGTCCCAAGGTGGGCAACGTCTAGTGACTGATGGAGGTCCAGTCACTTCAGCTGAATATGGGACAAGTCAGGTGGGCCATTTTAACTCCAGAGTTCCCTGTGGGGTTGGAAGAGGCTTCGCTGGACTTGTATTGCAACGTCACTTCTCCCCGGGCCCACTCTGCTTCCTCTCCCTTCCTTCCCTGAATGTGGATCCCAAGGGCACCCCCTGAAGGACACCCTGACACTAAACTCCAAATCAGAGTCTGCTTCCCAGACACCCAAACCTGTGCCAGTGTCTAAGGATCATATGTTCTTGGGATCACATAATTATATGCAAAATAGAAAACTTACTCTGAGTTTATGTTTATGTATAATGATTCTGTTTCCCAGAGGTGGCAATAAACCATGTCATCTTGAAGTTTTAAATCATATTTAAAATATTTTGGAGATCGCTTCAGGGCTTTGAAGTTTTTGATTTTCCCGTGATTTGTAACATACTCCGTAGGAACCTGGAGAAAGGAACACCAGTTTGATAGTTGTAGTTGCTGAAATCTTGCTTGGTTGAAAATAGCGTTTTGAGGTTTCAACTGAATTCATATTTGTCTTTGAATTTTTAATTAAGTAATTTCATGAAATCCACTAGATATTTAGCACCATCTGTGAGCAAAAAGACAAAAAGGAATGTAAGACAAGGGGAGACAGGCTTTTGGAATAAAGCGGATCTGGGTTTGAATCTTATCTCTCTAGTACTTGTTATTGTTGGGCTCTGCACCTCGGTTTCCCAATCTATTAAATGGGGATAATGAACATATCTATCCCATAGAGTCTTGGGAAAAGTTGAATGATATTGTCTATATAAAACATTTATAATAGTAAAAAGAATAAATGTTCATTATTATTAGCTACTGTCTGAGACAAAACATATAAACACACACGTACACCAAATGGCACACACTAAATACATTTTAGATCATTTGAGTCACTGCTTACAGAAAACTTCTTATTAAAATTTGTACACATTTTTAAAGAAGCATCCCAAATATTTTTTCCTTGTTAGAGAGAAAACTAGTAAATTTCTAATACTAGAGGTGATATCTGATTGAAGACCTCACTAGGCAGCGAGTCACATGGCTCTTTGCGGAAACACATTTCAAGCAGAGGGAACAGCGAGTACAAAGTTCTGAGAGCACAGCTGGACCGTGTTTGAGGATGAGATGAGAGGAGTAAGCAGGGCAGTCAAGGTCAGAGAAACTGGCAGGAGGTCAGGGGACAGCAGGTCTTGTAGGACCTGGAAAGTCATTGTGAAGACTTGGCATTTTGCTAAATGATTTGGGAATTCGTTGGGTCTTGAGCCCATCAGTAACATGGCACAATTTCTGTAGTGAAAGGATGCCCCCGACTACTGTGTTAAGAATGGACTTGGGGCAGGCACAGCAGAAGAAGGAGACCATGCTTAGGAGGCCACTGCGGTACCCCAAGCTAACAGTGATGGCAGCTTGGATCAGGCATCACCGTGGACATGGAGTATGGTCAACACCTGCTGTTTTTTGAATCCTGAACTGGCAGGAATTGGTAATGTCTTGAGAGGAAGAGACGAACTGAGGATGCCTGTGTTTTCTGTCCTGGACCACTAGAGGAAAACAGTTCTTTTAACTGAGATGGGGAAGCTGTTGGGGGGCAGTTTTGGGACGGAATATGGGGCTTTCCTGTTGGGACCGATGAAGTGTGACATACTCTGATGCATCCAATTGATGGCCAATTGTTGAGGTGCCACTGAGTTCCAAGAGTCTAGCATTAGTGAGTAGTCTGTGCTAGAAATATAAATTTGGGAGTTATCAACCTATATTTGATATTTAAAATGATGACACTGGATGAAATCACTGAGGGAGTGGGTAGAGACAGAAGCAAGAGATTAAAGGGCAGAACTTGGAGACACTCCAGTGTTAAGGGGTCATAGAGAACAAACAGCAAAGCAGGCCAAGGAGGAACGACCAGTGAAAAGGAAAGCCAGAAGTCTGGAAGCCAGATGAAGACCTGCAAGCAGGGCTTTGATGGCTGAACAGGAGTTTGCTAGGCCAGTGACTCCCATAGTGTTGTCCCAGACCAGCTGCACCCGCAGCAGCATCCGGAAACTTGTTAGGAGTGTGCAGAATCTCAGATCCCTGTCCAGATCCACAGAAACTCTGACCTTGAAGTCTCCCAGGGGATTCTCATGCACCCTAAAGTTTTAGAACCACTGCCCTCTTCACAAAATTGCCTACACAAAATTATAAAGAGAATAAAGGAGGAGGAGGAGAGGAGGAAGAACTCTTTACTGGAAGAGAATATTGTTGGATAGTCATCTAGTGCTCAAGCAAACTTGTAGCAAATAGGTTCCTCAGAAGTAACCCCCTGCCCAACACCCCCACCCCAACACCCTCAGCCTCCACATCCAGTTTCGAACCCTCTGCTAATCAATCTACCATGGCTCTTTGGAGAGGAGGAATGCCCCATTTCACCGGACAGAGGGAATGGTGAGCACCAGGCATGCCAGACATTCCAACGGCTAAAAAGAGGGGTGGTATTCTAGGGTTAGCATTACTGGCCTGAAACTCCTGAGATAGAAAGCTCATTCCACCCAACTGTTTCCAAATTTTCCTCTAGGCTGTCCTAGGAGAATTCCACCCTCTTGCATTCTGGGGAGAAGTTAAAATTAGGGCCAGCCCTGAGGGGCCGACGTGCCAGATGCGGGGAGGCTGTCCCCAGAAATAAGCTGGTTCCCACCGCGGATGGGCGGGGCGGGCGCCTCCTGCCCCAACCCAGCCGAGAAGCTCCTGGAAGGCCTGCCCCTTCCAAGTGTCTGCAAGGGGTCTGGTCCCAAGCTTTAAAATCCTGAGAAGGCACTGCGTGCCGGCCTCTCCTCTCCCAGCCAGTCGTGGCCGGCCTTTCAAAAGTGTGCTGTTGTCTCCTCCCTGCCCGGCCCCGTCGTCGCCCAGGACCAGCTGGCGGCGGTCTGACCGGCGGCTGCATAGCCGCGGCGCTCTGCATTCGGGCGCCTCCAGCGCGCGGCTCGGCTCCGGGCGCCGCTCTGCAAAGTTGGGCAGCTCCGAGCGCAAGCTTTGCCTCCCTCCTCCGGTCCCCGGGTCCCCGGCGCCCCCGCCCCCACGCATCCTTTCACCAGGAGCAGCCTGTCCCAGCCGGCTGGCAGCTTGCACCCCTTCCCAGCCTTCCTCCCTGAAGCGCGACCATGCTGTTAAGGGTCGTCCTCCTGGTGGTGCAAGGTAAGGCCTGGACCTGGGGACACCCCCGGGGGGCGCTCTGGCGACTCGCTCCGGCTCCTGCTGCCCGGGGTGGCCGGGCTGGCTGTGCTGGGCTGGGCCATCCGAGGGCGCCTCGCGGTCCTTCTCTGCATTCGCTAGTCTCCCTCTCCTAGCGAAGGCGAGTGGGAGTGGGGTGGGCGTGCGGTCGCGCAGAGTAGGCGCCGGGCGTGCGGGGTGGGGGGGTGGTAGTGCATCCCCCTCCCGCCCCTCCCGCACGCCTTCCCCACACTTTCTCCAGGTCGTCCCCCGGGGCGCCCTGAGTTGGTGCAGACGCTCACGGATGGGAGCCCAAACTGAACTGAAACTCGCTTTGTGCCCGCAGCCCTGCAGCTCGCTGGCGCCCTGGACCTGCCCTCTGGGTCCTGTGCCTTTGAAGAGAACACGTGTGGCTTTGACTCGGTGTTTGAGTTTTTGCCGTGGATTTTAAATGAGGAAGGTAAGGTGGCTCCGTGGAGAAGAGCCCGAGGTGAACTTTTGTCCTCGCTGGTTGGGCTTTTTTTTTCCCCACATGGGTAATGTTATCTTGGAGTTAATTCCCCTCGGCAGGAAAAGCGTGAGTCATGGATCCTCCTCCCAACCCTCAGCCGTGCTGCAGGGGGTGGCCAAGGAAGAGACCTCAGGCGTCTTTTGTTTACCTGGCCTGTGGGTAGAACCTCTGAGAATTTGCTCCCCATCCCAGAGCTCCTTAATGGAAGAGAGAGAAAGAGAACAGCTAGTGATTGTCGCCCACCAGCTGCGTGGCCCGTGCGGGTCTCAGCCTTTCTGATCCTCAGTAGACATGTGTGAGCAGGGAGAGTTGGATGGCACTACTTCCGCTTTGCAGAAGTGGTTCCATAATTCTGCAACCGGACCTCAGTGCTAAGACCTCACAGCTACCTTGTGACTGACAGTGTTTTTGCTGCATAATTTCATCCTCACTCCTGTTTTCATCCAGCACTGGACAAATGAGGAAACTGAGTCCACCATGGAATGCCTGAGGGCACTCAGCAGGTGGGCGTTGATCATTGCCTCACTACACCGTACTGGTTGGGTCCCGGAGACAAAGTTTAAGTGTGAGGTCTTCAGAAGTGTCTTCTTAACTTCATTTATATAAAGAGTAAGTGGTTCTCAGTACTCAAGAGCAGGCACGGGGTGTCTTCTCCTTCCCTTTCTCTCTCTCTTGTGTCACCACCATTTAGAAACCCGATGCCCCAGACCATCTAGACTGGAAAATAGCCTCCTTTAAAAAACACTGCACCATAAATGAAACCAGCTGAACCTCCTTCCCCACTCAATTGACCTGGAGAAGGATGGAGCCCAGAACTTCTGGTTAGATGTACGAATTTGTCACCAAAGCTCACTCTGCCCCAGGCTTCTGCCTAGGGCGTTACATACATACATTAGCTTCTCTGACTCTCACGAGGGGGTAATGGTAGATCCATTTTACAGAGGAAGAAATCTCAGTCTTGGAATGTTCAAATGGCTGGTTCATGTCACACAGTGTCACTGAGTGGCCAACTCTGAGCTGTGTAGTTAGGAGAAGAAACAAGAAGGAACTAGTTCAATAGTAATCTTCATTTATCTCCAGCAATTGCCAAGTCTTTCCCACTACAGTGTACTTAGGGGTAGCTTGGAAAAAGCAATCCCTGATTTATTATCGGAGGGATTTCGACCTTGCTGATGGATTTAGGAAAGTCTCTTTAATGTCACCACCCCACCCTTTCCCTGTTCTGGCTGTGGGGGAAGCATTCTGGGAGATGGCCTTGCGTGTGCCGGGAGACTGGCTTTGGGAGCGTTATTCTCCAGCACAGTGCTTCTCAAATGTTAGCTGCATCGGCATTACCTGATGGGTGTGTTAAAGATACAGGTTGCCGGGCCCCTCCCGCTGAGTGTCTGATTCAGTGGGTCTTGAAGTGTGGCCTGAGAATTTCTAGCAAGTTCCTAGAGGCTGCTGCTGTTGCTAGTCTGGGGGATCACACTTTGAGAGCCGGTGACTCTCACAGTGTATGTTTACACACATGCACACACACGAACACACATACATCCACCCTTCTGTACTGTGGGTCCTCAGCAGGGCCAGGGCTGAGGCGAAGGAGCCACTCGCATGACCCTGAACGTGAACAGCTCCTGGCTTGCCTCACTGTAGTGCTGGCCCTGAGAAAAGGAAGCTCAAAGCAGTCCCTGAGCGCCCACCCCCAGCCCTCTGTCAGGATGGGGCCTCTGGGTCAGTGGGCATGCCACAGCCTGCTGAACACAACCGCCTCCCAGACCCACAGGAAATGCTCTCTGCTGAGTTGGCACCTCTGCCCAGTATGGCGGTTAAACAGTCCTCCTTCAGGGAAAACAGGAAGATGCTTATAGGAAAAGGTGATTACAGTTTAATAGTATAATGAAGGCACTGTGGCTTTGCTTTTTGCTTTCTTTCTAACAGCCACTGCTTTCTGGCTCAGGATTGCCACTACTGGCTTGGCTGGGGGAAGTTAATTCATTCTCCTCTGAGCTCTCCAGGGTGGAGCATGCAGGTTAGGCTTCAGTCGTTACAGATCTGGTTTTTCAAAGGCTAGAACTTGGACATAACAGTCCACTCCAGATTCCAGGGCAGTGTGCCGGTTACTATGGTCACCTGCTGAGAAGCCATCACCAAGAATTTCCCCTATAAACCCACTTCTAGGTTGGTAAATTAAAGATAATAAAATTATTCCAGGCTGAAATCTGGCAAACTGTTCACAAGCCTCTCTGCAAATTTACATCATCTTGCTGCAGAAACCCTTTGAAACTGGTCCCATCCACCTCCATGTGTTGGATCCACCAATGAAAGTTGTGGGTTTCAGAGAATTTTTCCCACAAGTACGAGGAACACAAATGGCACGTCCTATATGTCCTTGGTCAATATGTTAATTCACAGTGGAGAGAAAGATGCTAAAGCCCAGCAAAGGGAGTTAAGTTGGAAAGCAATCTGCAAATTAGAATTTCATCACAGGTGGATTAAATCTGGGGGTAGGTGGAAAAGTCATCTTGTCTCTATGTATCTCCTCTCCTGCCCGAAATTCTATCTGAGATTCACTCCTTTGGTTTATTTAGAGTATTAAGTCCCTAAGCATCTCTGATTACAGTTCTAATGTCCCTCATTCATGGCCATTTTGAGATATACTTTGTCTCCACTGGGCACAGATCAGGTAAATTTCACCCAGACAAGGGAAGTGAGATTATATCAGACTCAAATTTGAACTCACTTCTGTATCTTAGATTTGGATTAAATCCAGGAAAGAGGCGATCTATTTTATCCTATAAAAAATCATCTTTATTCATTCATTTATCCCATAAAAAAATTCAACTGTGATTGATTCATTCATAGTTCAGAGAATCTTGGAGCCCCTTTGAGCGATGGTGCTCTGCTGAATCGAGACTGTTCGTTCCATTCTCCTAATGCCAGCTGTGGGGGCAGAAGCCCTTCGGCTGGGGATTCTTGGAGACCATGCGGTTGGGCTGGCACAATTTAAAAGAGCCATTGAGTGGAGTTTGGCTTCACTCTCATTTTGGGGCCTTGTGGCTTAGCACCTTTAACCTGACTGTATGAGGAAGCCATTGGAGGAACTAGGAAGGAAGGAGGGGAGGTAAAACCAAATCCAGATACTGCTCCTTGATGAGAAGTTTGGAACGCTAAGCCACCTGCGAGGGAAGGCAGAGGCGGAAATGTGTCAGGTTAAGAGGAATTAAAAAGGGAAATTAAAAACACTTGTTGTAGGGAAGACCAACATTGCTTTTCCACAATAGTGGCCGGGGTGTGAGAAGTTGCCTAATACAGGAAAAGTCTGGATGGTTTTTGTATCTCGGAGCAAGTGATAGCATCTGAAGCAGGCAGGCTTCGGGGTTGGGCGTAACCAAGGGGTGGCTGGGGCGTGGTAGAGTGTACTGAAATCACGTTGTAAGCGCACGTGTGTGTCTCTTTCTGATACCCCCTTCCTTCACCCAAACTCGTCCCTTCTCTTTTAAGGACACTCTGGGCTGCTTGGCCATCTGCGTTTCGGTTCTGCACTCAGTCATGTGCCAGTTATTATTAACAGTGATAAATCCTGCCTGATATTTCTTGAGGCCCAGCTGGAGCCACAAGTCTGGCCAGGATCCCAAGGGGAATTCCTGGGAGAGAAGGGCCGGTCCTCTCCCTCCTGTAGATTACAGCTCCTGTCCTGACTTTGGGGGGCTGATTCAGCATCCCACCCTCACATCACAGAGTTCATAAGGCCAATCTTGTCTTCCTGGGTTGCTTGGTCCTGCATCGTCTCTACCGGTTGTTCTCTTGGAGCTCTCTAAGCAGAAGTACGATCCCCCGTTAGGTAGAGACTAGAAACCAGCACAAGTCTGGGAGGTTCCTTGGATGCCTCTGGGAGAGATAGTCAATCCCAAAAATTTGGCCAAGTTATCCTACAGTATCATGCGGCCTTCCCTGGTGCTGCCCGGGCTTCTACTGCTGTCCTGTTGAGCATGGCTCTCATGTGCTGTGCCCAAGGACAGCTTTGCTCCTTCCTGGCTCTGCCTGGAAGCCCAGATCCTAGAGCTGGGCCTTGGGGGTCATCCAGGGCAGCCACCTCATACACAGAACACGTCGGGGCAGCCCTGGGGCAGGGCCTCATCTCCTTGGCTCTCCACGGGTTCTCTCCTCCAGCAGTGCTGCCTCTCTGCGAACATCCCTGTCTCCCCTGAGACCTGGACTCTGCAGCTAGCTTTGTTGTGTTGGAAACTTTTCATCAGGGAGCTAATTATATTCCAGACATGTGGAAGAACTCAGATTCCAAAGATGCAGTGCTTTGGGCCTACCAAACCCACAAAACACTACATATTATGCCATACCACCTAGCATTTATTCACTCTTTCGGATGTGTAGGGATCCTACCTGCCTGCGATCTTTAGTATATAGAAAAGGGCATGGCACATAATGGATGTTCACTAAATATTTGTTGAATGAACTAATTCTTTGAATGAATGAATCCAGTATTAGATCATGAAAATGTTCTTATGCATTTTCCGACATGCTCCTGGTTCATTCTACTCTCCCCCCCGCCCTTATCGTGAGCAATAGCTTAAGCCTAGGGGTTAATACAAACTCTGGAGCTGGACAGCTTGGATTAGAACCTAGGCTCTGCCCTTTCAAGCTTTGTGGACTTGGGTGAGTTATTTATCCTCACTGTGTCTCAGTTTCTTTGGCTATAAAATGGAGATAATAAAAGTACCTATTTCATAAGATTGTTGTGAAGATTATATACAATAATACGTTTAACACATGGTGAGCACATTATACATAACATACATAATAACCTGATGTTTTTCTTACTCTTAGTGTTACTAGATTTGTATAAACATTACAAATAAACATTAGTTCTTCTAATTCAGACAGCTTTCTAACACATCTTCCAGTGAGCTAAGGAGAGTGTAATTTTCTTTTGCTTATAGTTTTATCATTTGCTCGTTATTTCAACCAGAGAAAGAATCTTCTTTTTCTCATCATTTGGCTCTAGTGTAAGGATCAGTGAGCCTCCTCTCACTTTGTGTGCCCGAACGAGGTGTGAATGTAAAGTAATAAGACTGAGTTTCACGCTTAGCATACGCACTCCCAATGGAATACACTTTTTTCTTTATAAATTATTAATTATTGTTTAATTATAAATTACTGGGTTTTTCCAGGAGTGCTTTGCTGTCTGTCTCATCAGTCTCCCACCCCAGCCTGCTGTTCCCCACTTCTCTGTCCCCTATGGTTGGTACCTAAGCATCAATCAGCTCCATTATTGGTGGTGCTGATGCCTTCTATGAGACCCCCAGCCAAACTGAGCTCTCATCCTCTAAGCTCTTGGGCAGGTCCTTAACCCTTGACCTCCTTTTCAACTAGTCTGGGTCCTTGAGTTCCCTGGTGTGAGCCCTCCACTTGGGACTTAACCTGTCTGGGTTAGTGATATCTGTCTGCTCCTCCCTCCTTGATTGACTTTTCTGGATGTAGACTCTGACTGGCTAACCTCCTTTTATCAAGGCCAACACCCAGTCTGGGTTCCTCCCTACTCACATTAGACTTGCTGAATGGGAAGTTGCTACCCAGTCCCTAGCCTGATCCCCAACAAGACACCTGGGGATTTTTAGGATGTTTCCCTTCTCATAATTGCAGAAGTCAGACAAGGTCACAATATATTGGGAGGAAAAAATAATTTTTTGTCATAGGACTTTATGCTTTTGTTGCCATCTTCAAACCTTTTAGCCTACAGTTACCATGTTTTGTGACTTGCATCTTGGGATATAGTATTCATAAAAAATTCTGGTTCTTAAAATAGCAGAAGTCTTTTGGTAGATCACTCCAACAACAGTCCCACTTCTCTCTCTTATTAAACAACATTTGGTTTGTAAGAGTTTGAGTGAAATCCATTTATGTTAATAGAGATGATAAGTAGAGCCAGCAGGCAGTTGAACTTGTCTTGGGCAGCCTTGCTGGTCAGCCCTGCTTCTCACATCTGACAACTATCCCAGCACTCTTCCTCAATTTTTTTTATGCTTATCTTAATCAACTAACTCATATAAATGTATTTATGCATTCAGGTCTAGGTTGTGTTCAATTCAGGTCTTGGAGTGTTTCATTGCATATTCAGCTATCTACCTCTCTATCTGTCTATCTTAGAAGAAGGTAGTGCTTAACACAGAAGAATAGATTGTTGGTAATAAAGGAGGAGGTTATTTAAGAGTAAGGAACTTTCGCCGTATATCAGAAGTTTCTATCATATGAACAACCCCTGTTTCACCTATGCAGTGGTTCTCAGCCCTGGCTGGATATTAACAACCACCAAAAAATTTTTTTAAAAATATTTTTGTCCAGCTCCTACCCCAAGAGACAGTGATTTCTTTGACCAGAAAAGGGGCCAGACTTGGCATTGATAAAAAAAACAAACACATTAACAAAGAAACCTACTCCCTAGGTGATTCTAATGTGTGTCCATAGCTGAGGACTATGCACTGAGATGGCTACCAACTCCATGGCCCCTCCAGATGTAAGAAAGAAGAAACGCCCTCTTGTTAAGCATCCTTTGATGATTAGCAGTTGCCCACAGGATAAAGTGCAAACTACCTAGCTTGGCATTCAAGGCCCTTCATGATTTGTCCCAAACTATAATTCTACTCTTCCTTCCTATTAATCCCTAATGTGCTGGTCACTCAACATACATTTTACTTTATTGCCTCTTAGTCTGTGTACACTGTCTCTACGCCTGTATAATCCTGATTTTTTATTCCCCTGTCCCTGGCCTATTTAAATGCTATCCATGCTTTGAGGTCTGGCTCTTTGTTAAAACATTCCATGATTTTCCCAGGTGAAATGAACCTCTCCTTTCCCTCCCTGCCCGTGGCTTTCACTTCCCGCTATGTAAATCTTATTAGCATCTTTCTTTTGGAATCTCCACCCCATCATCTCATCAGTCTATTACATCTTTGAGATCAGGGATCACATCCTTCCTACAATACCTGACAAACAGAATATGGTATAAACAAACACTTTGAATTTAATCAATTTCTAAAGCCCTCGTTGAGATCGATTAAAAAAAAAAAAAGGAAAGAAAACCTTTGACATTTTTTCCTGTAGTGAAAGACGTTGTGTTTAATAATCCTTCCTACCATAGGACTTCAAAGACTTTAGAGGCTTATGTTGTAATTTCCAAATAGAACAGTGAAGCAGTATTACAGCTGGCCTCCCCAATACATGGCCCGTTTCATCCCTGACATGCCAATGGGAAAATAGCTCTTGGATTATTTACCCATCACGCTGCCTGAGTCCCTTGATCCTCTGCCATCACAAACAATCACAGTGCAACCTTGAGAGTGGAGCTGTTGCATCTGAAAAGTATTTTTTGGCAAAAGATTATCAGACTTTGAACTAGCAATTGCGAGTGAGTGTTTCTAAGGCACTCAGGTGTGAGCTATCAGTAGTACCTGCCTTGATGGTTAAAAGCAGGTAAAGATATCTGTCTGCTCTGGGAAGAAGTTCTTGCATACACATATAACAGATGGAAAAACCAAAAGATCAAGTTTGCATTTCAGTGAGATCTGCCAGAATATTTGCTTTCTCTACTTTGCGAGAAATTTGTGTGTGTTTTGGGGGATTCTGAGGCTAAAAATAAGATAATAAAACAAAACAAGGGTATCCTACTGTAACTTCATAGCATCATCGAATAAATCATATGTCTTATAGAAAAAGATACTAAAGAATATTCATACTATGAGCAAGCACTTAAGTGCCTGCTATCCATCAGGCACTATGTCAGTAGCTGGAGGACATACACGTGAGCGCACAGTACGTGGAGTACATAGCCATGGTCCCGGCCCTTGGTGGCAACCATAGGCCAATCCAGAAGACATAAATCTGTAATTATGGTAGAGAGTAAAAGTAGTTGTGTGCTAGTCAGGGATTTTCATTGCAAACAGCATAAGGGGGCTGTTTAAATCAAACAGAAAATGAGTTTATTGGAAGGGTATCAGCTCTCAGAATCAGCAGGAAGTCATTAGAGCTATATCTGGGCAAGAATAATAAAGAAATGCAAGGTGAAGGCAAGATCCTTCTGGAAGAACCATTTGTGTGACTCTGCCACTGAGTATTTGTTACTCCATTGCTGGACCTGCCTGTTCAGTAGCTGTAGGGGAGGTAAGGTTGGCCATGGAAGGCTAGTTAGGGGGCTCCCCAGGGGCCTAAGTGAGAGATGACAAAGGCCTGAATTAGGGCAGGGATATTAAGTATAAAAAGAAAGTGGTAAATAAGGAACCAGAAAGGGGATTAAATTGGCAGGGCTTGAGGATTGATGAGTGGGAGTGAAGAGTCAAAGGAGAGTGACTCTGGGACTTCTGGTTTGGACAGCTGCTGGGTTGATGGTGCCAACATTTGAGAGAATTTCAAGAGGAACT